>JAEIHY010001824.1:0-13957 GCA_018904565.1 Drosophila tsacasi
TACATTTGCACAAAATTAATATACCTTTGTACCTACGGTACATGGTATAAAAATAAAAGCAGCGGCGAGAGAGGGGAAAAACACCTTTTAGTTATGCCTAGGCCAGCAACAATTTTACATGTCCCAGACCCACTTCGCTAGGTTTGGCGCTTCTCAGAAACGTTGGTTACTCTTGCATCTGTAGCTGTAGATGCACAGGTGTGTAAGTTTACAGGTGGTAGCCAAAAAATGAAGATGTGAGTACTCAAAGTGACAATAACAAAAGTTTACATTTAACTATACTACTATTTAAATTTATGTATATCATTCTGAAATCTTTTACTTGGATATATTCGTCATATAGTTTCGATTAGCGTATTGATGCCGATGTCAAAAATATGTATCTTATAGAAACCAGGATATCGTTAAATAAAATATAATGATGAGGAGGTATAAATAGTTAGTAGTAGTAGTTTCAACATTATAATCTAACAAATATATATTTCATTGACCTCGTCTGTGCCTGTATCTGAATCTGCAAATGTAAATGTATCTGTATCTGTGTTTCGTATTTTGTTGTCTTCGTACATTCACCTCTTTTTCCTCAATGGGCATTGTTTTTTGCTTATGTGCCTTTTATTGCGGTACTTCTAGTTTGGCCTTCTCTATGTTTTCGTGTCTCTTCACCAAGCGACACTTTTCTTTTGTTGCGGTTTTCCGACTCGTTTTTAATTCGTTTTATAATCTCGCCTCTCGCGATCTTTTTGGGCGCATTTTTAGCTCAAATCAGCAGCACCACCAAATACCACACCACTTTGTTGGTGTAAATGTCACCTTTATGTCTTTTTAATAATGTTGTACAACAATTACAGAGTCTGTCTCTGTTCGCTTACCTGGAAATCCATTCCGTTGTCTCCCTCTTTGCAGAAGCAATTTAAATATTTTTCTTTGCCCATCAGTTGGAACGGATTGTTTGTTCCGACTATCCCAACATTTTGTATAATTTGTTAAGAATTTTGACATTCTTTTGCCATGGGAAAATCGTAGAGGTGACCAAATAATAAATTAAAATTTTAATCACTTACAGATTGAAGACCTTGATATGAGTTTTAATGTGGGAAAATCGTTGTGAATTTCGTGCCGGAAACCCCTAAATTTAATATTTAAAAGATTACAAAATGTGGCAGAGTCTTAATATGTAATTATTTACAGTTTATTTTAAAAGAGTGTGTTGGGATAGATCTATGAACTCTGTTTTCAATTATTAAAATATTTCCATGGCATTCCACTCGTTCATTATCTTTGAATTCCGATATTAATACAAACCCTTTTCATTTAAGACTGATCAACCCTGAAAACAAAAATCGGCCTTGGCAACCATTGAAATGCAAATTGGGAAACCAAAAACGAAAAATACCCAAACACTTAAACGAACCCTTTGTTGCTGGTTACGCCTGAATGCAGCAAGGACTCCTCTGCTGCCACACCTCTGGTTAGTTACTCGAAATATAAAACTCCAGCTGCTTGAGGACAAAAAGTTCGAAATGCAATTCCCACTGACAACGCACGCCCTCGCGGAAATTGTGGAAATAGCTTCACTTAAACGGTTACCATCCCATACCCTTCCTCCACCGCAAACCCTCCTTATAGAGAGCGGCTGCTCTGTAAATCGACAAGTTTCAGTGCACAGACGACGGGTTCCCTCAAGCGGAACCGTTGACGGTTATTAAACTACCTTTACAAGACGGAACAAAAACCGAACCCCTGGGTAAAGAATACCAACACAGATAGCAGCGCAAAAGTTTAAAGAACTCGAAAGAGAAAAGAGGGTTGGAACGGAATAGTTTAGTTCAGGCATAGTTCCGCTGTTTGACATCACTTCTTCGCTTGGAAATAGCTTTACTGAACTTTGAACGTTACTCACTCTACCCACGCCCTGGATAGCATACACCATCTTGAGGTTATTTGTACAAATGCACTGAAATTTTCTGCTTTGATGAAGTTATTTGTTTAGGGTCGCTGAGCGCCGAATGTCGGAGGGGGAAATTCTGGTTAGATATGATCTTGTAATGGAACTTTTAATTGGCTTGTAGGAAGAGCGGACGATTGTCATATACTTATGTGGTAGATGTCATGTGCTGGAGAAATCCATTAGGTAGCTTCCCTACCTCCAGAAATGTTAGCTCAAGCGATCATAAATCAAGACAGAGCTCGTTTATTTTGTTACCCCTGGAATATGGGTTAATGACTGTTTTTAAATTGTGTTACTATTAATAACTTCTATATTAAAAATATACATATTTTCTTTTTGATTTTATTCCAATTCAGAAATCGCTAGACTAAAAAATAATATTAATTCGGTAAAACAAAACTTTCCATGTTTTGCCCTGCCCCTGAGAATTAATTCAAGGAATGTTTCCTAAAATTCATTCATTCATTTATTAAGCAAACTTTGTTTGGATTGCCCCCCATCTTAGTTTGTAGGTGAACAGACACGTATTTACAACGTCTTCCTTTATATTTTCTGCCCCTCATCATGATCCCTCGGTGTTTACATTTGGCAACGGAAATTTAATGTTTGCCACATCTGCGCCAACTTTTTACTTTTCGCTTCTGATTCCGCCTCTCCATTTACGATGCTTTCATGGAAGTTGTAAACCCAGAATCTAATTTTATCAAATATTCCTCCTGCTTGTTTACAGATAGTCAAAGCCTCCTCCCCACACAAAGCGAAGACAAAAACGACGTCACACTGGAGTCACAACACGGTAAACGGTCCGAGAACTAAGAAGCGACGACCCTCCCCTTCCCCCAATACAACCTGTACAGTATGTCACATGATAAGAAGATGTTGGATCGCGAGGCAGTTCGTTCAGTGATACAGCAATGGAATGCCAATCGATTGGATCTCTTTGCGCTCTCGGAGCCAGACGAGGTTAGTCCCTGTCTACATGAAATATTTACATAGGAAATACATTCAATTATAATGCTAACTATAATATTTCTTACAGAACCTGCTCTTCCATGGCGTTATGCGCTTCTACTTCCAAGATGCTGGCCAGAAAGTGGCCACAAAATGTATTAGAGTTGCTTCCGATGCCACTGTCACAGATGTCATAGGTGAGTAACTAAACAGTTGTGTGCAAATTCTGTCCTTAATCTTATTTATACCTTTAGACACACTAATCGAGAAATTCCGTCCCGATATGCGGATGTTATCCGTGCCGAATTACGCCTTGTACGAGGTGCATGCCAATGGCGAGGAGCGTCGTCTGAACGCCGACGAAAAACCGCTGCTGGTGCAGCTCAACTGGCACATCGACGATCGCGAGGGCCGATTCCTGCTCAAAAACATTGATCAGAAGACCACCGTGAGTTTGTATTGCACGTCAGCGGTAAAAAATTCCTTCTAAATAAGTTATTTCGTCTTATTAGCCCATCGAGCAAACAGATCTAAACTTCAAGCGCAAGCTCTCCAAGCGCGAGAAGAAAGAGCAAAAGAAAAAGGAAAAGATGGCCAAGCTAAGCTCCGACCCGCCTACCTCCAATGGCAGCCAGTTAGGTCTGGGCAATGGCATTAGTGGATCCGCAGGATCCGCCCACATGAACGGCAATGTCGGCGGTGGTGGCGGCGATGGCACCGACGCTGTGGCTGGCAAACTGTACACAGAGCTGCCGGAAACCTCGTTCACACGATCGATCTCAAACCCGGAGGCCGTGATGCGACGGCGTCGACAACAGAAGCTGGAAAAGAAACTCCAGCAGTTCCGTTCCAGAGATGGAGGTCCTGACACGGGCGGTACGCTGAAGATCTACGGCGAGAGTCTCTGCCAGGATGTGCCCTATAAGACCCTTCTGTTATCCATCCGAGATTGCGCCCAGGCTGTTGTGCGGGAAATGCTCACCAAATACGGACTGGAGAAGGCCGATCCCCTGCACTATTGCCTGGTTCAGGTGGGGGATAAGTTATATTATAAAATTGAATAATACAGAGTTGTTGAGATAGGGTTCATCGATATAATCCGTATTTGCAATGACCCATTTCTCTATAATACTCTGTATCAATTTTTTTTTAATTATCCAACCTAATTATTAAATTTTCTATACGCAGGTCAACAGTGATGGAACGGAATACATACTCGATGATGACGAGTGCCCGCTATCGATACTCATGAATCACCCAACGTCGCGAGGTGAGTGCTCTCCTTCCTTTTCCTGATTTCCAACCATTTAAAATCAATTTTCTTTTGTGGGGGAATTGCCACTTCATTCATAAACATGAAATATCCTTGGCATGAAATTAGCCATGTTTTATCAATAATTATGCTTCCTCGCTCACTCACTCACTCAATAACTGAGTGCCTGACTGACTGAGGGTAACTTCCTATCAACAGCAACAACAAGCCCCAAACAAGTTGACGGTGTTGCTATCTTCTTATTTCATACTTTCGGTGTAGAAAAATTATATCAATCAGTTGTGAGCTAGCATTTCTGAGCACTGCTTCGGAATTGGTGCTCTTCCGGCATTTTATAAAATCTGTGAATTGAAATAAAGCTATTTAAGAAACAAAATTAAACTATTTTAAAAAGGATTCAAGACTCAAGACTTCAAGACTCTATTTCTAACTTAAAATGGTTTATTTAAGAGAAAACTACTAACTAACTACGGCTATTCAAGAATTAAATCTGGAACTGAAAAATATTACACAATTAAAAGTTTAACATGAAAGATGATTTTTGTGAAAAGATACGTAAGTGGCTAGCAAAAATCAATGAGTTTCTGACGAAACAATGGTTTTGAGCGAAATTTCTAATTATTAATGCATAATGTTCATGAATAAATAAGTGCATGCATAATTTTTGTGTTTAAAGTCAACACACGTTTTATAGCAACACAAACAGAACAATTTAATTCAGTTTTGAGTTTGTTAAAGTCCTGAAATAATTTTTTCAAAATAATATTTTGGGTTAGGAAACTAGAAAAAGAAACAGCTTAGCATGTTCAACAACCATTTTAGCCAGGACAACATCCTAAGAAAATGGGATGAATATGCAGTGCTTTATGGTAGTAGCATTATTTTATTATGTTACTATGTTACTAAGAATGCTAGTTTTGCATATAATAAAATATTTACTACATAATTTGCATTCATTCGACATTTATTTTTAAATCAATTTGTATTGAATTTTAATCTTTGAAGTTAAACAACAAAAAAACGAATTTTGAAATTATTATTAAATATTTTTCATAATTGTTGGATCTTTCTCAATACTTTAGACGAGCTTATAAAAATAGCAATTTAAATAAGATTTTTGTGACCAAGCGCAAGCGCAGCAAAATAATAAAGGGCACGAAAAACCTATAGCAATGAGAAAAACAAGCACCAAGCCGTTTTGGCCTAAAATGCCCAAAATAAACAAATGCACAGGGCTCGTAAAAACAGCACCAACCTTTTAAATGAATTTGGCAAAGTGACATACTCTACACACAAATAAAAAAATAAATTTATGAATAAGGAAAGCAGCTTCTTGCACACTGGGCAAAAAATTAAATTATTCTAGAAAATATATTAAAATATTGAAGTTTTAAACATTAAAATATGTAATTGAAAGCTAAGAAATCAAATTAATTTTCGGCAATACATAGTAGGTTTTATATATTCCCAATACGCTCTCCTTTAACTATAATATTCCTAAAACTGTTTTCTATAATTTTCGCTTAAAATATACTAATGCTTCACCCAACGCCTTGACATAACGTCGATACCCTTCCACTTATTCAGACACCACCACAACAATAAACTTAAGCGACGATCATGAATAACATTTAAGAAGGGCAGCCAGCCCAAAGGAAAATAAAATACAAAAGTGCAAATGTGTATTTGGGCATATGTAAATACAACCTGCTGCGGAAATGTTTGACGCAACCTTCTAACAGAAAACACACGAGCCGCCAAAAAGGAAGCCCCGCTGAGTTGTACACTAAAGAAAAGTACTATGTTTTTATGACAACAGAGAAAATGTATACTCTTAAAATTCAGTTCTATAAAATGTGGTCTTACTTTGCTTATATTATTGATTATATATATAGAATACTTTGAATAGCTTAATGCTTAATGGTTTCATTAAGATTTGCAAATTAGAGTGTAAATATGCCGAAATTTAACTAACTTTGATTATATTCTCCCTGTGTACTGTCTACCCACACTTCGACCCGACCCGAAGTGCTCGTAATAATGACATTGGCTGCGTTTCCTTTTTGGGCGTCCTGTCCCTGTTCCTTGGGATGCGAAATTCACGACCACTTGGCAGCCGCCACATGTTGCCTCTTTCCGTCTCGCTCTCTGTCTGCCTGTGCGCTCTATCGCTCTGCTTATATTCACCTGTCTCTCTGTGAGGTTCCCTGGGGCATTTTGAAGGTGTAAAATGTAAATTGCGACCGCACTTTTCTCGTAGTCTTTGTTGTTGTCAGGTGAACGTCTGTGTCGCCGCTGGCATTGCTAATTGTTGGTCCCTTTTTTGTTGCCTACTTTTATGTTATGAAATGTTTACTTAGAAAAGCTTAATTTTCACCGCTGTGGCTTGTTGTTCTTATTTAGAAATTTTTTGAGGGGTAATCAATTTGGGTCAACATTTCCCGAGGCGACAAAGAAGAATGTGGGTCATATCTGCGGCGCTCTTATCTCTAGATTGAGTAATCTCTTTTGGGTTGCATGATGTTTTAGAGGGAGAACCATTTATTTTTTGAATTCTTTGTTATGACAGTCTATATTTTTACATTACCTTTTTTGTGGTATGTATTATTTAGATAAAGCATCGCAGAAAAATGTAATGTTTTGTATTAGATTACCATTAATGTACTTTTTACTGTAGCTGTAGCTTTCAGGCACTTTTTTGTTCTAGTTTATTTTCCCCAAAGCACTTTCCTTGTTTTATTGTTTATTTAAGATCTCTAGTTGACACCTAAAATGCTCTGAATTCTTGCTGCAGATAAATCAAACACAAAAACACCTGCGGCTGATTGCTTAAGGCACAAACTACTTCAATCTCTTTCTATCTTTGTCTGCCTGCCAATGTTTGCTCTTACCTGGAATTGTTTATTTTGGCTTTTATTATCAGCACCGTTTTATTGTGTCGGCTGATGCTGCAGGCTTTTCTCTTACCCCAAAAGTCGGGCATTCGGGTTTCTCTTAATATATATTTTCAATATTTATCACCGCGACAAAGAGAAATTTGAGCTTTTTTGGGTCCTTCTCTTTTCGTCTCTCTCTAGGTTTTATTTTGTCTCTTTCGCTCGTGCTCGTCCTTTGTGTTTCGGTTACGTCGTTGTGGGCTTCGCTTTTGGTTTAATTTCCCTTTTATTTGTTTGGGTTTCAATGGCACAGTGGATAAAAGGCATTAAATCGAACTGTAAAGTAACTTGGGAAAAATTAAATATGTTATCCCTAATTCTTATACGATTCCAGTCGAACATTTGACCCATAAGCCGTAAAATAAATAATATCCCTAGCTAGATAGTTTCATTTTTTATATAGCGTCTACTTCACAAATAAATAAATAAAAAGAGTGCTTGCCTGATAAAAAATTCATCGCGCTACATTTCGACTGACACCATAGGCCTCTCAAGTAAGCCTTTTTGAGAGGCTTTTCCTCATAAAAGGTTATTTGTGTTTAGCAAATTTTTATTACCTTCTTTGGGGCTGTCGGACATAAACTCCAAACTGTTCCATGGCGTGTCTACAGAGAGTTTCCCCGCCAGATGACTTAACCCATTCCAACCAATTCATTCGATTTGTTTGGGTGTCTTTGGAGTTCGTCAATTTCTCTTCCGTGCGCCCGTTTGTCCTGCCAAGGGTAATGGGCATGCCTTTGCGACCGCATCGTTGCCACCAGCAAGCCGCAACCACCTGGTCAGGTGGCCCGGGCAGCAACAGGAATGACGACCCAAGCACCTGGACTCGCCCCACATTTGGTCACTTGAACATCCACCAATAAGGACAGCGAATGTGCTTTCGTTGTAAATTTGTTGTCGTACAGTCAAGCTTCATGATTAGGAATGTGTTTAAGTGAATTACTATCACTGCAATTTAAATATTATTATCCAATCCAAATACTGGTTGGGCAAGGAAATGTTATTGCAACATTGAAGATTTTTATTTAATATGATTTAATTGAAATATCCACATGTATTTGAATACAAAATTCTGTAAAATAGTTCCTATAGTTTAGACTATAAATGGCATACTGCATTTGCTCTGTTGTTTTTAGTTGCGGTTCACTTCTGTTGTTGATTCATGTTATTATTGTTCTCCCGACCGTTGCCAGCGTCCTTAGCAATGTCGATCTACCGCCGGCTCAAGTGATAAAGGTGGTGAGCCGGGGAGGGTGTGTGCAGGTCGATTGGGTCAGGGGATACCCCTCCAACACACACGCACTCACATCCCATTGTCCTTTATCTATACCATGCACTTCGTTGCCGTCACAGTCACACTTCGCCATAGAACTCATACAAACGCACATGCACTGCGAAAACAGGTTTTAAGTTTCCTAATTAATATTATTAATTGTTTTCTCAATGTTATAATTAATTATTTTGGATGATTACAATCTAGATATCTTATATATTTTCCCTTTTTTACTGGGATATACTATTATGTAATAATTGTCTTAACCTCTTCAATAAATAGGAAGTTTAAATAATATCTGAACGATTTTAATTTGTTTATTTGTTACATTTCATAGATTATAAGCTAAGTAGAAAACACCATTAAATGAAGCACATTTTTCATAGAAATTTATCTATCTGTATATACCCATGTTGTGTGTGAAGCCGATGGCCGACAGAGTTTCCCGACGAAAAGCCGAATTCTGTATTTTCCGCATTGTGTTTGGGCCAACGGCAGCGGCGACACTAGGTTCACGTTCATTTTCAGCGTCAGGTTCAGGTTCAGTCATGAAGTAATGCTGCTCGGGAAAGCACGACGCGGAGCTTTCGGAAAACCCGCGATAAATCGCAGTTGTGTCTCAGGCAGGCGAATAAGAATTCACCGGCAATCGGCGACGGCGGCGGCGGCAACAGTTTTCCTGAAGATAAAAGGACGAAAGGATGGTGGATGGATGATGGCTGGGCGCCCCATCGTCGGGAGCAGTCACGCCTCCAGCTCCTCGTCTGCCGCCCCCATGCATACAGAAAATTGTCAAAATTAGAAGCCGTTCAATTGAATTTGCTTGGCGCTCGCTGAGTTGTGTCTTAATAAAGTGATTCTGCCGTACAGATAAGTAAGAAACAAGTTGTCGCGGAGGAGTAGGAGGAGGATTCCATGTGATCCACGTCGTAGTAGAATTATCACCAGCAAGAAGAGCACCAAAGAACGACTGCAAAATGATGGATTGGGGCATAAGACGTAAGTCACTTCGCAGGGGATGCCTATTTATTTATTTATACTCACCTATGTATATGTTTGTATTCGTTCCCTTTGGCATGCTGCTAATGAGCGGTAAGCCAGTCAAGTGCCCTGAAAAGTATGCTATGGCATCCATCACAGAAAGTTTTCGCCCAACTTGTAATTTTGGCTGCATTTTGCCAATACTTCTCTCGCAACTTTTTCGATTTTCGTGTTTGGTGGGCACTGCGCGTTATTAAGCGGTTGCGGTCCCTAGATTTCCTGGCGTAAATTGAGCTGGCAATTTTCTGGCACTCAGGAAGCGTTCAACTTGATTGTCGTATTGATTGTGTTAGGCATTAAAAGCTTGAGTGTGACAACACTGATGTTTTTAATGGGTTGAGTGGCGAGCAAAGTGTTTTATGGGCACTTGAGCGGAAAAGGGTGAGGAACTGCTTGTGTGACAGAGATTTTAGAACGAGCAACACTTTAATAAAAGTGAATTTAAGGCGGTAGTAAACATGTAGATATAGAATTATGGAAGTATCTTACATGAAACAAAGGATGCATGATTCAGAAATATTCAAACAAAATTAATTAAAAATAAACAGTAGTGTTGTTCCTGTTATCGATATTCATCGTAAATCCATTAGCTGTGTTATTGTAATAAAATACAGTTGGGTGACCTTTTAGTGTCTCTATCTGTAATCTAATTACGGCTCCATTAAATAAACCTTGTATGTATTTCGGGATGTTTACAGGACATTAGAATACAATCAAATAAACAAACACACAACATGAACTTTGATTTAATCTGCCCATCAGGTCACAGTTCTATACGCTACTTTAATTGGACGATAATACACCGCCAATCAAATGCTGGCCAGGACAAACAAAACATTTGACCCTGGGTCTGAACCCTATAAAAGCTAAATTACGCATGTCGAACATCTGTTGGCCGTCTAAAACAATTCCCTTGACGCACAAAATCGAGTGATGTGTTTTCATAATGATACCCGTCAACCAATTATTAATTTGGAGAATACCAAATGACGCGCTTACGGCTAAATGGGTCGAAATTTCCGCGCGAATTCATATAATATTCATGGCAACGCGGAGAGGACATTGACCAGGCTCTTGTCCCGATGACATTTCCTTAACGCTACATTGGTTTTACCAATAAAAACAAAACATACCAAAAACAAAGAGAAGCAAAAGTGCCGACAGTAACAATAATCATTTCGCAAAAGGACGCAGTAAAGCAATCTGGGCCAGCGAAAAGGTCAAACCTAATGAAGCTCAAAGGCTTCTTCGTAGACTTGGCTCCGTGGCTGCTCATAAATAATTGTGTTCCCCGTTCCTAGTATATTTTGCCTCCTCTCTTTCCCCACCCCGCCTCCGTAGTAGCTGCCTCGTAAACTTTTGCAAAATGCAGCGCATAATTTGCTGCCTGAATCTTTCTTGGAACTTGGGAGCTGTCGACTTTATGCCACGCCACACTCTCTCCGGTTCGAGAAGTGCAGTTTATTTTTGAAATACTCAGAGCCTGAAGGTCATCCTTGGTCCTGGATGTTGTCCTCTGCCCTCTGCCCTCTGCCATATGTCCTCCCACTAAGAATGCGCTCAGGCTTTGGGGAAACGTCACTTGAAATTGGGTTAACAATTTGTTCGCTTTTTGTTTTATTGCTGCCCCGGCTTTTTTCAGAGTATTTCAAAGTGGAAACTCAATTTCATTGGGGAATTCGGTTATGGTTGAAAAGGAGGTTATAAAATGCCAAGATTCCTAGGGTAATAAATTGACATCGGGAGAAATAAACGTTTTTTAGATCTTGCTATAAATTGCACAATCGGATTAAATTTAAAATATATATGGAATGCCTTTTTAAATTATGATTTATTGTTTGATTTATTCATTTGAGATAAATATACAAATTTTTTATTTTTTATTTGTTTAAACATATTTCTAACCTGTTGACTTTTTTTCACACTAATATCGTAAGTTTTTGTCCTTTTAATTTCTTTAACCTTTCAAGAAAAAAAGTAATTCAGATGTTTATAAGACAGACCTTTAACCCACGACCTTTGATTTATTTTTCGTAAAAAATTCCGCAATTTATTGCAGACGGGCTTATATTAGTAAACTAAAAACCATTTTGAAAAACTTATTTCGTCGCCTGTTTGATGCCCAATAATTTCGTCCATTTGACATCCTATCTATCAGTCATACAATAAATGCAAGTCGAGCCGAATCAATCACCAACAGGCATCGACTGAAACCATCATCATTTACATGATGTCGCCTCTCAATTGCCTGCCCAGGCTTTTCACTACTTTCCCCGCCCATCCGCCGGCTGTCTCACAAGTTGGCAGTTAGTCAGGCAGTCAGTTCCAAGGATGACTAAACGAAATTGTCACAACCGAAAATGCTAGAGCGAGATACCGGGACTTTAGGGGCATTTTCAAATGCCAGAGACAAAGGCGGCAGTCAGTAGCAGAGACGACACATGTTACGGCACTTGAAGGCGAACGAACGAACACTGGCTCCTCGCCAGGATAAATATGTATTCCGTATTCCACTCTCAAATTGAATTATTCAGTCTCGTGATTTTACTTTGGGCCCCCACCCGGCGCGCCTCTTGAGGTTTCGCACTAAAAGGAAATTGCCTATTTATTTATGAGTCGAAGCGGATTAGGGTCCCAAAACGATGCCAGAACGGAAATTAATTATATTAATTTAAGTGAGCCCGGCCACGATTCGAGATAGTCCGCCGTTGTGCATCATAACTGAACAAGGAGTGTGGGAATTCCCTAACTAATCGCAGTCATAAATCTTCCGGCGATAAGGGTTGCTGCAGCACCCCGTTTAAAATCACCCCACCGCTGCAGGATCTCAGTAAAGAACAGGAAAAGCTAAAGAAAAACCTGTTATTCGCACACAAACCCCATTAATTCGCGATCACGATCGTTATATCTCATAATTGCAAATTCCGTCTCTCTTGGTGCGCAGTAATTCCCAACTGGTACTGGCAGCTTTCGACTGAGGTTCGCTCAGATTCCAGCAATCGGTCTTCCTTGTCTTGGGGAGCAGAAATGTTCAATGAACGTGTAGTGAGGACATTGCTGCTGACACCAATGATATTACCCCCGTCCGCCGATCGCTAGCGATTGGAGTTCGGAATTTTTGGACCAGGCTCCCTTACTTTATAGGGGGCCGCCTGCTAAATACATTTGAAACTAGATATTCTTAATCTTGGTTGCTACAGTAGATCAAAATGGCTTCGATCAAGATAGCGCATCGAACGCGATTGTTTTGAAGGACATTAAAATATTATTCGTATGTTTGTAGATACACAATGAATTAATTAATAATAAATAAGTTGCATAAAATTCGAATTCAGCTTAATATTATACTAAGGACAATTTTAGTCTTTCGATTCTTTAAATTTCGAATGAATTCCATAATACATTTTTGGAAATATTTAACAGTAAGAATTCACAATAAATAACGACTTCCAGTCTTTAAAAGGCAGCATTTTCTTTGCTGCACTTAAAAATATATATTCGGTTTCTTAACTAAGACTGATTAAAAATATATAGAATATTATAGTTTTGTATAATAGTGCAGCAGTTTTACTTTAAGCTTAAAAGAGGATCTTGCTAATGGAAACTTTTTTCTCTTTAAGCCATTAAATTATAGGGATTTTCGCTTTTCATAAAAGTAAAAGCACAAAGGATAATAAACTAAAAATATAAAACGTTTGTCCGGTTGAATATATATCTTCCCTGGCTGCTGTTCCAAGATTAAAGTTGGCTTTTGCTTTAACGGGCCAAAAAGTGGAGTTTTTCAGCCAAGTATCCATTCGGGCCAGAGATCAACCCAAGAGGAACTCATGCCCGATGAAAGTAAGGGCAAGAAATCGCAACTTTGGCAACAATAAAGACGTTGTCTGTGCGATGCTCGTTAGCCGAAAAGTAGCTTCAAGTATATCTCATGTTTTTATGTGCACACAGGCACACATATATCCTTTGTCTTATCCTTGTGTACCGCCTTTTTTTTTCTACCCGGTAAGAGTCTAAGAGTCGGTCGGGCATATTGATTGCCTCAATAAGACCAGCGCAGGCGGAGAGGGATGATGATGCGCCCCCAGATTGATGGAGTGGATTTGTGTGGTAATGCGTATGGAAATAGGAGTGGAAATGGTTGGGAAATGATTGACAAGCGTTTGTGGTTTACTCTCTAAATGCTCATTACATTCTGTTTTGCTTTCGTAATTCGATAGGTGTTTTGTGCTACGAATACTGTTGATTATTGGTTGATGTTAAACATTTAGTTAGGCTTCTGCATTGCCAAAATATTTCCTGCCCTAAAGTAATTTCAGTTATTAAAGTTTGAGGATATAATATATTTATAAATATATAATTTTCTTTTAACTTGACCCGATAACCCAATTACATTCGAAGGACCATTCGAACATTACTGAATACTTAATAGGAACCAATGCCATCACTTTTCCACACAAAAGTCCTTATATAGAATGCCCATGGCCCTGCGGCTCGCTGATTCCTTTTAAATTGTAATTAAATTAAAATACATT
>JAEIHY010001831.1:0-15769 GCA_018904565.1 Drosophila tsacasi
TTCGTTTCGCTTTTTTATTTTCTTCTCATTTTTTCTGGCTTGGCAACACCTCCCCCACCTCCCACGGCACCTACTCTGCTAGCTCCACCACCCCACCAGCCCCCTTTGAGTCACCTTTCCATTCTGCATAATTTGGAAATTTAGTATTTGCTTTTCTAATTTGATTTCGGGGCTGTGCGCATAAAAAATCCAACGAGCAGAATCAGAAAAAAGACGCAAAAAAAAAAACGTAACAAAATAAAAGACCAGAAACAAAACACTTTGGCAAGGTCAGTGATAGCGATATGGTACAGGGAATACAGCTTATATGGGAAATATTATACATAAATAGCAATAGTAAAGATTTAAGTATTAATTTAAATTTTATAGCATTTTCTCTTTTGCTGAAATTCTGCTTGGAATTTATAAACTTACCCATTTAAAAAAATATATACATAAATATAAAAATATCAACATAAAATAGAAGAAGACAGTTTCTCCCCATTAAAATTTCTTAGAAATAAAATAATAAATTATCATGAAATGTAAAGTATATATAAGGAAGTTTTACTTTAGCTAATTTACCGCTTAAGATAAAGAAACTTCGTAGTTGTTGATGGGGATTTTTGAGGAATATAAGACTTTCTTTTAATTTATTTACTTTTCTAAAACGTATTATTATTTTTAAATATTAAAACAACACTTAAAAAATAGAAAATATATGTTATTATAAGAAATTTAATATAAGGAAAACATTAAATTTATTTAAAAAACCAAGATTAGTATTTCATATTTATATTTGAGTATTATTTATGTTTTAGTTTTATTTATATTTGTGTATTACTTATATTCGAGTATTATTTTAGTTTTTGTTTTATTAAGTACTTCAACATTAATACAACTAACTTTATATTAATTATTACGATTACTTTTAATTATAAATAATGTTAACGTGTGTTCACTGTAGCTGCCAGCGAGATTTTGACGACTGCCAAGAGATCGCCGCTGTCTTTATACATTTAATTTAATTGATTTCTTTTTTATGAACTCTCCTCCCTCCTCAGACACGGCTGGGATAGTTTCTAAGTTTCTGCCTTCCCATCTTTTATAATACAGAAATATATAGTTATCTTTCTATTTTTTTAATTTGCGTGATTTGTTTTAGGATTTTTCCCTTCCTCTTGGTTTTTTTTTTGCTCTTATAATATATGTATATTTAATTTCTTTTTCATGGTCGCATGTTGCGCACGCTCCTCCAGGGGCGGTTCTCGCACACGCCCACTGATAATAGATGGCGCCATTCGCAAGGGGGAGGGGGTTGCCAGGGGGCGAGGTAGCTGAGGTAGACGCCATGGGCGGTGTGTGAAAGGGGGCGGTCTGCCGCTGCTGCTGATAGTGGCGGGGAAAGTTTCAAGAGTAGTTTGCCATTTTGAGAATCACGGCCACAGATAACGGACAACTTGACGTGATGACAATGCCAGGCGAATGCTAGTGGGCTGCCAGGTGGCAGAAAATTACAGCGGCGTCGTTTAAGAGAGACTCCATGGGAATGTAAATAAGTATTACAAGATGAAAACTGATATATATTTCTAATATTATATTGTGATTAGTTCAATATTTTGTAAGAAATATGGAAGATTATAGTGTTTAATATTAGAATATCTTATTTCTTATCGATAAAATCGATCATTAAATGGAATTATCGATTATAAATATGATAACTTATCCATCATAATGATGAATTTGTATATTTAAGTCAAATATGTATGTAATAATATCGATAAATCGATTATGAATCATCAACATGAATAATACATACTTTTTGTTAATTAAAAAATAAAAATAAATATATAACAACTTAAAATATATCGATAAATATCGACACATTATATATCGATAAGTTTAGACACATTATATACCGATAAATCTATTTCTTTTATCTAATATATTATATTAAACTTGTGATACTGGCAACTAATTAAGATCGAACCTTTTAAGATCCATAATGCCACGACATCTACGACGTTGTCCTATCTCTAGAAAGAGCTTCTTATTGAACCGAAGAAGATTCTTTGAAAGTAAAATATATATATACGTATATATCTCAGAGATCGGACAACAATTACCGGCCATGACACTGACAGAATGCCGCATTACAATACAGAGACGTCAACGATCTAAGATATTTATACCCATGCCTCGATTGATGTGCGCCAAATAAATCAATAAACCCAATGCTGGTGGCAAAACCGATTGGGCCAAGGAAATGTAAAAACAATGGTGAAAGAGTTTAGGGAATCCATAAATATATATATATATATATAGGGAATCCATAAATATATATATATATATATATGTATATATATTTATTTATGGATTCCCTATATATATAAATATATCTAAGCAATGACCATGAAAAGTCGAAGATTTGTATGCCCTAGGAGGGTATATATTTTTACTTAGTTTTGTATATAAGATAGTACTTTATATATTTTATTTATACATTTTATATTTAATTTGTATCCCTTGTTTATAAACTTATTATTTATTGTATATTGAATAGTCTCATTGCCCCTTTATAGGGTATTGCAAATCGAGCGATCAAATCGAATCATGTTGCTCAATTAGATGAGGAGCTGACAGCAATGATGAAACAATGTACACAATCTATAAATCTATTAGAGCCTGTAAAAATATGTATATGTAAATATATATATATATATAGAGGGGGGGAGGGGGTTGCCGTGATAAATGGATCGATGTATAGAGATCGACTTGCCATCAACAAATTGTGCTCTCACTCATTGAAGATCATATTAAGTAATTGTTATTTCATTCAAATTGAATCTTTTATACACAATCGATTAAGGTACTTTCTTTGGGGGATCTATATAATTTTATATTTATATTATTTACATTAACATAAGTATTTCTTTATAATAATTTGTTGAGTTTTATTAATTTAATCAATTAGTATTATTTAATACATAAATTCCCAAATACGAACTAGTTAATCTTCATACTTTTCGTTATATTTTTTTTTCTTAACCCACGATTGTTGGCTGATAAATCAACCTGTTGGCTTTGGGCCAAGAGCTGAGTTTCGGCCACGCAGGCAATTAGCCAGAGTGTCATATGCAGCGGGTTAACTTGACAATTAACCGGACATCGGACATCGGATCGGAACAGAAAGTAGTTAGCAAGCGGAAGTCGTTCAATATGCGTGGGCCGTGGTTCTGGAATATATATATGAAATATATATATATATATTGCTATATGTTCGTTTTTGGCCCGTTCAACGGCGCGTGTCCATTGCGTAGGTATTAACGCATGAAATTGGCCACCATCAAAGGTGGCTCTAACCATCCGAGCCGGGCCCGCGCCACGAACAATGCCCGAAGATTAAAAACTCTTTAGGATAATTTGACCAGTCACACAGGTGTCTTTCCTGCTACTCCTACTGAATTTTGTGTGTTTTTTGTTTCCTAATTGATTGAGTTGTTGTTTGGTTAATGCCAAGATAATTACAGGATACATGTTCATGGAAGGTATAGGGTCTGGTTGAAATATATATCTTGAGGGGTTGCATAAACTCCTGCTTAAATGGTAAATAAATATTAAATTATAGGAAGGAGATATAGTTAAATGTTTTATAATAATGCATAAATTTTTACAATTAAGAAGCATTTGTTTATAGTTCGAAAAAATAGTAAGAATTATATTTAATGACAGTATTTGCCAAACTAAATAGTTATTAAATATTAAAAAAAATATAAACAGCTTAATGTTTGTAATTCAACATATTCTTAAATATAAATTGATTTAAAGAACCATCTATAAATACTTATAAAACTCAAAAACAATCAAAAATATTTGAAAAATCAACTTTTCCATTTATTAAAGTAATAAATGCAACTTGTTATGGCCAACTTCCGAAGTTAGGCCTTATTGTTTGCCCACTTTAGAACGCAGTTCATACTGCGTTGTTCTCGAGTTGCAAATTTTCCACTATAAATACTTTAGATCCGATGCGAATTTCGCATTATATATTCTCTAGTTCCACCTGTTGTGTTCTGTGAATGTGGTAAACAAAATGCGACGCACTTTCCGTGCAACAAAAAACACAAATAATAATACCTAATAAAAAAGGAAAGAAAAAACTATAGCCAAATAGCCTTGAGTTGGCCCGACTATAAGTTGGCGATAAGTCGGTATATATACTTATATACAAGTATATACATATATGTACCTCAACTGATACGCAATCAATGGCGCAGCGATTCTTTCACACTCGATTTTCGGGGTGAGAGTGGTCCAACCAGATCAGATCAGATTGAGCATTAAAATCCACTAAGGCCACTAATTTGACAAGTTCAATCTCTGAGTTATCAGGAACTTTGATTTGGATTTGGATTTGGATTGATCGTCGAAGGTCTTCGAGTGGGTAAAACAACTTTCTCTGGGTCTCAAGTGGAGGTATAACCAGGCAAGTGATTACGAGACATAAATGGTTGAAAAAGGAAAAATCTAGCATATAGTAAGATAGCTACTTCTAAAAATAGTATATATCAATAGTTACTTGTACAAATAATAATAATAAATTATAATAATCTTAAAAGAAATATATATAATTCAATTAAAAATGAGTACCTACAGTTGATTTCTATTTAAATCACTTTTTTATTATTTAACACTCTTTCCTGGGGATCAGTGCTCTATTTAACTCCAAATTTAACTTAATTTACCTATTTTTCCATGTCCCTCTGACCCCTCTGACAATTTTGGTCTGCGTTTTCGCACCTGTTTCCAGGTGAGTGAGGTGAGTTGAGCCACTTGTTGGCATGTTAACGGCATTCCCCAGCTCAAATAAACAACGCCCCTTCGCTACCCTGAGAAAAATATGTAATTTGCAACGTATTATTTTTAAATGAATAGAAATGAAATATTGAAGCCCAAAAATTGTGTACGAGAAATTATAATAATAAAACTATTATTAAATAAATTAATAACAATAATTAGTAAATACCTCAAAGAATAGTTTAATAAATAATAATAATTAATATTTAATTTTAATCCATTTTTGGAAATATATAAATAATATATCTATAAGAAATCAAAGTCAAAAGAATTGTATAATAAGCAATAAAAAGCAAAATAAAAATTGTAGAATAAATTATAACAATATAATACACTATTGTAGTTATAATTATATATAATTATAAATTGTAATATAATAAACCTTATTTTTTCTATTAATAATTAAGTACTTATACACTTATATTGGCTAGTAATATATAATTTATTATATTTTTCTCGGTGTAATTGCAATTTGCTCGTACTGTCCCGTCCATTCATAGAAGTTTCGCCGCCTAGATGTACATATATGTGTATATACTCGTATACTTAAATATATATGCATGGCCGGGCATTTCCTATATCCGATCCAGTTGGCAACAACTTAAGCCCCAGATCGATCTTATGCAATCTCTCGGGTATTTCAGGCATCCATCTCCAGTGTTAGTTTTCCGCCTACAAAAAATGTTTGCGGTTTTTTTTTTTTGTTATCGCTGTTGGAATTTGGAGCCGAGAAATTTGCATTTGGCAAACGTGTTAAAAATAAGAATCAGTCAGCTGTCGCTGGCATTATGCAAATCGCTCTCAAATGCTGAATTAGTTGAGGTAGTACAGGTGTCCAGATAGCGACGGGGGAAACCCCTCCGAAAGGCAGAATTCCGCCTAAAGATACTTGTGTTGCTAGGCTCGATTCTATGGGAATTTTGTATCTTTTGAATGATTAATTAATTAATTATGTTTCTGTTGGGGTAAAAGTGTGATATAATATTGAGTTACTGCATATTTATTTAGATATTTCATGCTGGTCTGCTTCAGATATTATATCTTTATCCATCTAAATTAACTAATAACATAAAATATTTATTTAATAATTTGTTTATTTTATATTTGTATATAAAAAAAATAAAAAGCATAATAATTTAAATAAAACAGTGTGGAAATGCTTAAAATCAAGCAAATACTGTATCTGCAGTCTTATGAATTCAGAAATTATCGCAAATATCTTTATAAATATATTTAATGTATATCCTTTTGTAATAAATTAAAATAAATATATATATAATTAATAAAATGGTGTGAAAAATTGTGGAAATGTTACTTACAGGTTTTCCTGCTTCATTAGAGAGCAAACTTCCAGCTAGAATTCTGTTATTATTATTTATTTTTTTCGGGGGTCGCCCACATTCACTTTCGCGGAGAGTCTGTTCTCCCAGATAAACTACTTCCCATATATATGGTATATATAAAAATATACGATACTATGCCATACTAGATTCAGCTGTGGGTGCTGTCATCCGCACACGGATACTCAGACTCAGACTCATACTCAGTCTCAGTCTCACACTCAGACTCAGACTCAGACTCACCGCGGTTTGTGTAACATTTGTGGGGGCAAACAATTTGGCACCAACTGCCACAATAACACACACAGGGGCAATAAATAGGCGCGGAACGGAGCGGAAAGGCCAAAAAGCCGCCGCGGAATCGTGGCCAAAAGCGGCCTCAAGTTGTTGGCCATTTTCAGGTGGGCTCACACTTCGATTCGACTCCGGAGGGGGGCAATGTACGTACGATTTGACCACGCATTTAGCATTTAGCTTTTAGCCATGTCTGCGACTACGTCACGTGCGCCGCATTTCAATATTCGCCATCCATCGGATCGGAGGCAGAAGTACACCCATAAAACCACTCAGAACGGCAGTAAAAAATCAAGTAGATATTTCAAGTAGTCGAGGGTACAGAACGTAGCATACCGTGGCCTTATGCTGAGCAATATGTGTTTTTAAAGGCATTTTATAAACGATCTCATGCTTTAATCCTTGGTTTTTGCCATAAAGATATGCAAATAAAAACAAAATCTCCTAGTGATTTATGCAATTAATCACTGCAATTATTGTTATATTCTATATACCCAAAAATAGCCAAATAAATACGCTGGGTTATGTATATATATTATTTTAAGAATGGTATCCCTTAGCTAATGCAAATAAATAGAAGAAACTATCTTCGAGGAACAGTTGATTTAATATTCCTTTTTATTTATAAATTAAACACTTCATTAATTTGTATATTTTAATTATTATTAAATAGGAAAAGTCTGGGAAAATGTCAAAACTTATATGCTAGCTTTTATAAATTAATACATATAATAAACTATGAGCTATTAGTTAAAAGTAACTACCTTTCTTAAGAAGCTGCATTTCCTGTTGATTTATAAATTAAACACTGCATTAATGTTAATATATTCAAATTATTATTTAAACTGCACACAATCAATAAAAATAAACAAGAGAGGCAACAAATATAAAAGCCACTGTTAGATAAAGCTTAAATAATGAAATAGAAAAGCGTTAAATCAACTTAAATTGACAAATTGGCTGTTGGTCCGGCTTCCTATACAGTGAGGCCTGCCCACAAACAAACCGATTTGCATTGGCTTTCACTGTGGGAAAGTCTACTTCAAAAGAAGCGAGAAATTTGGATAAAGAGTCCACTCACTAGATGAGCACACCAGATGTCACAAAAGTAGGTACAAGAAGTACACAAAAGGAAGCTATATTAAGCAACTTACAGTCTAATATAAAATAAAATACAACATTTAAATACAAATTATTATTTGATTCAATTATTAATTAGAATATTTAATTAATATTTGAATTATATTTGTGAGAACTTCAATAGAACCCAAAGCCAGACAAAACTCGAGAAGCCAAGACCCATAAAAGGAGCGGCGCGGCAACTTAATGATCCGCATAGGCAGAGAGGTCGAAAAAAAGCAACACGCGGAGCAGCGTAGGTGTTAAATTTGGGCCTCTTCTTCGGTTTCAATATATATATATACAGATAAATACACATATATGTATATATATATTTGTTTATATATATATTTTATAATTTTTGTTGCTGCCGTTGTAATATCTAAACGAAGGCACCCCCGCAGCCAGGCTTAGAAGTCAATACACCGAGGAAAAGGTTATTGTAAATAAATATTTAAAAGTTATTATATATTTATACATTTTGCTAAAAAAAATGTAGAAACCTTTAACTTAATTCATACAATTAATTTATGAGAAATAAGGTATTAGGAATAATTTTATAATATTTAATAAGAAACTTACTAATTATAAACGAAGCTTGACTCGTGCTTCGTTCGTGAGAAAAAAATATATGAAAGTAAAATCAAACAACTAACTATAGCTTTATTAAATTTATAATATTGCAGTAAATAAACCCTAAAATTTTGCTTTAAAATTAACCTTTGGCCTAGCTTAACATACAATAGAGAGATACAGATACAATACATGTCTAAAGGGAATACAGGAAAACTTCAAACCAATAAAAAACAACTAATAGAAAATTAATATGTTTAATTAAAATATTAGATTTCAAATTCCTTTGGAAAATTAAACATTAAAAAAAAGTAATATCCCTTTGTCTAGTTAAAAATACAATTATCCTTCTATAAATACAAATAGCTGCCTTTAGTTATTGTTGCTCAAGGAATCCGCCCCTCAATGAAGTTTTGAAAAATTTCCGTATATTTTGTGTACAGTGTATCAGTGTACAGATAGAAATATATCTCTTTAAAAAGCCACAGAGATGGAGAGTGAGTGCAAAGGGTTGAGGTTGAGTGATTTGAGCTTGGAGATCCGAGATCCGAGTTCCCAGTTCCCAGTTCCGATTTCCCAGCTCCAACTTCGAGCTCGTGTGCATGTGGCACGAAACTTGTTGAAGCGTGTTTATGAACATGAATGAATCAAGCTGAATGAATGAATGGCTGAGCAAGCGAGCGAGTGAGTGAGTGAGTGAGCGAATGAATGAATGAATGAATGAAGCCCACATGCAATCGGAGGCCAGTTGGAAACCAAGACGAAAATCCCAAAATCAAAGCCTAAAACCAACTCCAAACTCCGTCCCCCATTCATTGTTCGTGTAATTATGTACATTTTATTTGATGTGTTCTTTGTTTCTACTTTTTCTTGGTTTTTGTTCTTATTTTTTATTTTGAATTTTCCCTTTTATTTTTATTTGAATTTGTATTTGTTTTTTTCTTTTTATTGTCCCATTGACCTAACCACCCAATACAAAAGAACATCAAAATCAAAATAAAGACAAGAAAGGGAAAAAGGCTAAACAAAAAAAAAAATAGCGCAAAAATCGCCCAAAAATAATAGGTACAGGTATCCAGCTCTATGTAAAGTCGCAGTCAAAATAGAGAAGAAATGGAAAATGGAAAGACAAAAATAATGAATTAATACAAGATCCACACGCGCATTCGTGTGCGTGCGGAAAAAGAAATCAAAACACAAAAGCCTCAAAACAACAAATCAAAATAAGCAGCATATAAATTATAAGCCAAAAAAAAGAAGGAAAAAAAAAATCAATGCAGACGAATTTTTCCCATAAAAAATGAAGCTTTGGACACCCTTTAATTTTAATGAATTATGATTAAAAAGCGTAATGAATTTCCTTTTTATTGAATGATTATATTATTACGTATACGTAATAATATATGTTACGTATACGTAATAATAATAGATTGAATACTATAAATAGGAAATGTTTACTTATATTTAAAAAATTGCTTATAATTGATATATATAATTAATATAATTAATTTTATTTATTAATTCAAAAAGAAGAAATTGTTTAATTTGGAAAATCGACTATAAAAATTTGTACTTTTGTTGTATTATTTTTAAAAATGATTTATCATCAAAATGAAATTGAGATAAATTGTACAAATGTCGATATACCCCTTAAAGAAAGGGTATGCCTTCACAAGAAACAAGTTGCCGCCGTTTGTCTTCGGTTGCCAAGAGGCCTCAAAATTGAAATCAAAATAAACGAATCTTGAGAGGGGGCTAGGGTAGGGGTAAGGGGTAGATTTGTGAAGCCTATTCTCCATCTCTCTCTCTCTCTCTCTTTCTTTCTCTCGTCTCAGTTTCGCTCAGTTTACGTAATTTAAAAGCTTCGCTTAGACTTGGGTCTTTGCGGGTTAAGGGGGTTAGGAGTGGTGAAGAACAAGGGGTGCGGGAAGAGGGTTAAGGGACCGGAGCTGTGCGTACTATCAGCGAAGATTATGATGATGATGATGATGGGATCATGTGGCATATCTCGCCTGTGTGTGTGCCTAGGCATTGTCACAAGTTGATTTCTCATATTTATGAATGAAATTTGCCTCAGGCAAAGAAATGTCATCTGATGAAATTCACAAACTGGCGAGGCGCAGATACAGATACAGCACAAAAAAAATTAAGTCTCTTAAATAAAGATAGGAAGTAAGGAAATAAATAATAAAAAGCAATAAGAATACAAGGAGAAGGTTTTTCACTCACATATTCTATGCTGTTCTGATTGAGATATTGTATATTCAGCTTTCTTAGTTAACACATTACATAAAATAATTCATTAATAATTTGTTAATTAATTAATTTATAGTTGTAAAAGAAGTAATTTTAATAAAAATAAGTAAAACAGTGTGAAAAATTAAAAAAACGAATTCGTATTCTCCTTAAGAAGAAAAAACAAATAATCTGTCTAAAAGAAATATAAGAAAATTCCACTTAAAAGCTAATAAAAACAAATGTGTTGCCATTTCTTTTAAATATAGAATTTATTTACCTAAATATACCTTAAAATATTCCCTTTGTCTAGATAAAGATAAAACTACCCAGCCTTAGATACAGATACAAACTCTCTCATGGCTGTCTTCAGTTATTGTTGGCTCGCTTATTCCATTTTGATGGAATGCCAAGAGCACATACTTGACCAATTATTCATTTCGCCCACTAGAACAGAAATCGATTTTAAATTAGTTCACCGATCAAAACTATTCTCCCAAAAATATATAGAGATATATATATGTATTCGTATATGTATCGAACAGTGCCAATGAAGTGTTGAATGAAATCGAGAAATGTTGCTATTTCAGGTTGATTTACCTTTGGCAGAAGCGTGAAAATTCAGGATTTTTTTTTTTATAATTTAATTAGCGATGCATTTCGCTAAGAAGAACAAGTTAAAATTCTAACTTAAAGCATTTCGATATTTCAATATATGAATTTATTTATTTTATATATTTATTTATATTATATATTTATTTATTTAATTTATATATTTTATTTTATGAGCCATATTTGCAATTGTAAACTACATTTTTTTTACAATTAACTTTGATCGCCTTACAGCTGTTCGCTGACCCATAAATATAAATTTCTTGACTTTCCTCTCCAGCGATCTCTTTTAATTTATGTAAAAAAGAAATGAGAATGTAGGAGAGTTGAAAAACCCAGACTGAGATGAGATCACAGATGCTTGATCATCATTAGCTGCAGAGACAAAGAGATCGTAATATGCTATATATAATACGGGAATATATGGGTAAAACTTAAACTAAAATATTAAAAATAATATTTCTGACTTTCCATTGGAATAACTTTTAATAATAAATAATATATTAGATAATTATAAATAATAATATATCATTAAATGAAAGAAGAAATAAAATATATAAAATAATATATCGTAATAATCGTTATGAAATAAATAATATGAACAATTTTATATGGGGTTTCCAAATAATTCGGTTAAATAGCTCAATGCTCTAACTTTTGCATAAAAAATCTCTTTAGCTTTAATGAAAATATTATTTTTAAGGAAATAAGGCACAATAAATAATTATAAATAAAAAGAAATAATACAAATTCCAATAAGAACCAAGAAAAATCGAAATCTAAAATTAATTTTTAACAAGGAACCATTTTAAATAAGTTATTTTGATTAAGAATTAGATAATTCTTGCTTACTATTTATTGTTTATAAACAGAAAAATATATAGTTTAGCCGAAATTTATAGTCTATAAATTCTGTGTTTATATAAACCCTTTAATAATGGTAAATATATACTTAACAGGTTCTATAGATGGAAATACATTCAACAAATATATATCCTAATCAAGCATATATATTCCAATGAAGCATTTATGTCTTGTGTTAATAATTAGCTATCCTAAGTATATAGAGTAAGTTGAGAAGAATTAACGTATAGAATCAGACAGACAAACTAAACGATTCCGATGCCGATGGCGTAATAGATCGACGGGTGGTTAACTATATATTGGGTCTGTTTGGGTCGGATCGGTGGGGAGGTGGAGAAGTGGTCGGTGGTAGGTGGTCTAAGGGGTTAGTGGGGGCGTACCGCCCGAGTCGCGGTTGCGTAAGCGTTTCTCCACTCTCGGTGTGTGTGTGTATTTGTATGTAATAAAAGTAATTTATATGTACATTCGTACGCCTGTATTACCATATAATTAGATACTCGAGAGTTTCTTGACACCGGGCAACTTTGGTGGAGAGCGTGTGTTACCTCGCCGGCGAATTCCGATTCCGATTCGAGCCCCGAAAATTGTATCGAACAGTTTATCAGCTCTATTAACAGATCTCTCAAGTGCTCAAGCTTGTTTCGGCCTGACAACGACACAAAAAAAAACCCAGAACCATAAAAAAAACGTTGAAAAAATGCGTAGAAAACGAGATACTCGTATGAGTACTCGCACTCGCAGCTCGGAGCTTTGTTCAAGTGGTGCCCAAAAAGTAGTCTCTACCCGCGTTCCAGAATTCCTCATCCACTGCGATGCGATTCTTGGAAACCCCCAAAAACAAGAATACAAAAAGTACAAGAAAAAAACCAAAAGACCGCTGAGAAGCTTAGCAAATAAAGGTATATAAATGGGTATATATATATACAAATAAATACATATGCAGTAAGAAGGATTGGAAAATTCATTTTGAAAGGGTTTTAAAAAATTTAAAAATTAAACTTAAATTTTTAAAATTACTATGGGTTTAAGCAATACTTAGAAGTTCAGTTTCTAAAAAAGTAACCAAGACTAGGTTACAAAACTTTACATTAAAAAAAAAAACATAGAAGTAAACCGTAAACACACTTCTAAAGTTGTATTGCATACTTTTAAGCGCATTATAAAGCTATTTCAAACCTACATAACACAAGAGTATTAATTTTTTTGCATTTTAAAGTAAACTAAGTTTAAAAATGGTTTTAAGTGAAAGTATACAAAATGAATTAGTCTATTTTACTTTATTTATTTTATTTACAATTATAAAAATATTTATTTTTTGATTATTTTACTGAAGTTGAAAATAATACCCTATAAAACCGAGAATAAAATAAATATACAACATTTCCCGAACCTTAAGAATTCATTTCTAAATTCCTATTCATAAAAATTCAATTATATAGAATATAGAAGCCATTGTAAAATAAAGGATGCATAATTAATTGGATTAGTCAAATCCCTGGGAGTCCCTACAAATATTTTATGAATTCCCTATAACCTCTTGGAATCCCTTTGAACGTAATCTAATAACCGAAATCGGCAAACCTATCGAAGCCTAAAGTTTAATTGATCGGAAATCTGGTCAGCTTCTCTAATTCCCCAGAAAAATATTTATTATTTTATCATTTTAAATAAAAAAATGAAGAAAAGTGCGTAAATTGCATAAGAGCGATAGGGACAGCAGTCAAGTACATACATCAGTTTGCTCCTTTATTTATTTATTTATTTATTTATATATAAACATATATATATTGATGTTTTTTTTTTGTGGGGCTTTTTAGGTTTTTTTATTCTTGGTTTGGCTGGCGGGCGGGGGCACAATGGGAATGGGGCAGAAATTTGCCAGAAAGGGAAAACCTGAAATGACTACGCCAAAAAGAATAAAAACAAAACAAAAATACAAATACACGAAGTAAGGGGAAAAGAAGCAGCAGAGGCAGCAGCCGTAAGCAAAGAAACACGAACAAAATGCGAGGCGAAAACACAACAAAAAATCTCATATTATTTTGGCCTTCAAAAATTTTTGGCGGGCAATGAACCAACAACAACCGACAGAGACAGAGACGGAGACAGACGCAGAGAAAGAGAGAGAGAGAGAGAGAGCTCACTCAGACGCTGGGAGAAAGGGACGGGTCGATCTTTGGGGGCAGCAGCTTAAACACGCACGCAGGAGAAGGGGGTGTGTGTGTGTGCTTGTGTGCACAGAAACAAAACATAGTTAAACTAAAAATTAATATAAAATTAATTTAGTATTTATGAACTATTAGATTTATAAAAAAAAATTTTTTACTTCAATAATAATTAAAATATATAAAAGTAATAATTAAAAAATATACAGGCATTCCTTTTTTTATATTAAGAATGTATATAATATATATATCCATAAAATGCCCATAAAATATATTTATCCATCAAGTATATATATCCATAAAATATATACAACATATATACATATATCTAACATATCCAGCTGATTAAAATTTGTAATATCCATCTGTTTATCTGGTCATCTGTAAATTTGTTCACCTGTTCATCTCTTCATTTTTCTTAATTGTTTATTTGTTCAACTGTTCATCTTTTAATTTGTTCATTTTTTAATTTGTTCATTTTTAATTTGTTCATTTGTTCATTTGTTCATTTGTTCATTTGTTCATCTGTTCATCTGTTCATCTGTTCCTGTGTTCATCTGTTCATCTATTCATCTGTTCATCCATCCGTATGATCCTATAGATAATTAAAACTGCAGCTTTGGTGACATTTTCTTTCTAATTTTCCTTTATTTTAAGATTATAAATATATGGCTTACCATTTAATTATTATCTATTTTACAATTAGAATAGATTTCCAGATTGTTTATATTACAGATGTTGCAATAGGGATTTTTATACGACATAAGCTAAAAACTTACCGTTCAGTGTATTTGAAATTCCCTTGGGTCCAAGTTCAAGAGCTGCCACTAAAAACCTTCCTCCAGGCTACATCCAAGTCCCATTTTACCCGGGCCCCCCTTTTGGGTACAGGCTACCCCTCTAACAGCTACGCCTCTGAACAACGCATTGCGTGCAGACTTTCAAGTAGACAACAACGCACAATAGGAGTAAGAAGTGGAGAAAATGCGAGAGAAAGAAAGACAGAGAGGGGGAGGGAGAGATGCCGGCCGGCGCCCACCCCAACCCCCACCCCCTTCTCTCATCAAAGAACCCAGCAAACCCCCCACACACACACATATACACACCACATTTTGGGCAAACAGTGTCACCACAAAACAGGGAACCACAAATGTTGACACAGCGAATTCTGCAAAAGATAGAAGAAACGCTGCCATATTTTATATTGCGCAAAAAAGGGGAACAAGTATTAGCGAAAATCAATAAAGGAATAACAAGAGTTAAGTCAAATATGTGAAAGAAGCGATTACCTAGGCACAGTAGCTGAGAGATTGAAAGATATTTAAGCTATGTATCTTTCTATCTATGTTTCTATCCTTTTAAAATGTGCGATCTCAAACTAAATAATTTAAGCGAATATATCTATATATATATCGATTTTTTTTATTTATATATTTATCATTGTATCTCATTATCTATATATCTATTTATTTTAGTATCAATCTATCTGTTTATCCATATCTCTACTTATCCCTTTATCTATTAATCTGAATATCTATAGATCTATCCATATAACTATATATCTAAGTATCTATACATATTTGTATTCATCTAAATCTTTACATATGTATCTCTCTAACTCCTTACATATCTCTCTAACTCCTTACATATCTCTCTCTATCTCTCTATCTATCTATCTCTCTATCTCTCTATCTCTCTATCTCTCTATCTCTCTATCTCTCTATCTCTCTA
>JAEIHY010001834.1:0-10338 GCA_018904565.1 Drosophila tsacasi
AGTTTGGGGCGCGCAGTTAAAACGACACTCGTCCACAGGGGTCAAAAGGTGCTGAGAACGAGCCGGGCTACCGCCAAAATGATGCTGAAATTGTCGAAATTCAGGCGACTTATCCGACATCCCGAAACTGGTTTCACCTCTTACCAAGTTTCGAAATGCCTGACCACCTCCAGATGGTTTGTTTTTAGGTGGCTCTTCTGGTTCCCTTTAGGTTTCTGGTCAGCTGCTGAAATCTCTGAGAAAATCTTTGACTAATTGGCCCAGATTGGTGCAGATCTCCTAGGTCACCTATCTATCGATCAAAGGCTGTTCACCCCGGCAAATCCATGGATTTTAACACGCAGGCGAGTGGCCGGCCAGCGAGATGACAGGAGATGTGAGCTGAGGCTGCGCCCCGGGAAGCCCTTTGGAATCCGTCACCTCTTTTCTAGTCCATAATAAGAATAATAATAATTCAACCCCTATTGAGGGCGAGAGCCCATAAATCAACAACTAAGGGAGATGCGAACGAGGATTGAGGATGAGGATGAGGTTGAGGTTGAGGCTAAGGAAACCAGTTTGCCGACTTAACCCCTTTTTCTCAAGATCCCTATCCCTTAACCCCTGGCCCTGGTCTCGATCCAGTTTCGTCACGCTTCTCTACCCTCTACCCTCTCCCCCTTTGAACTGATCCGGTGACCAATGACCAGTCCAAAAATCTTGAACTTTCTAGCCCAAAAACTAATTGAATTTGATGCCTAACCTATGGGTTACGTTGCCCCTTGGCAAATTTCATTAAAAATGTCCGAGAGAATGTTGTTCTTTGAACTTTCAACCCAAATGGCAGGGATGCCAGCAGATCGTGATCTCAGGGCATCTTTTAGGGGTACATCATCAGCCATGCGAGTCGTATTTTGGGTTGAAAAATGCCTCTTTTCGCACTCCATTATGGAAGCTGGTCAGGGGTCGCAGTTCAAAGTGGACCAATCACTGCGCAGCATTTATTGTAAATATGGAAGGAATCCTTTGGCGAAGAGAAGGTTTAACTTCAAGTATTTATAATAATAAATGTATATCAATCAGTGAAGGTCTTGAAATAATAAACATTAACTAACTTGTAGGGTGTTTTTTTATGCTAGAATAGAAGCTGTAGATTTAGTTTAAAAGCCTCATTAACTCACCTTATTTTAAGACGCTAAAAGTATAAACTAACTAATAGTTGTACCTGAAAAATAAACACTATATAATTCCTTATAAAAAATAAAAAGATTTAGATATAAAGCATATAATTTAAGAAACAAATTTCGAACTATATTTTTGTGTTTGCCTAAGCCTAAGATGCTTTCTTATATTTTCTTCAATTTAATTATTATTTCCCATTTTCCCATCACTATTCCCCGTTTTACCCCTTTGCCTCCGAGTTCCCTCCAACTGACCGTTGGTCATTGCCTGTTTTGAGGTCCTGCTAATCCTTGACCAAAAGTTGCCCTGCTTTAATTTGTCCATCCATTCATCGGACACGTCCAGGACTTGCAACTAAAAAACATAAAGGAGAAAACCTTATAAGAGGAAAAACAAAACAAAAGGCTGCTACAGAAAATACGAAAAATAAAAAACAGCGAAAACCGTTACGCCTTGGCACAATGCCCAAGGGTCCTGCCAGCTTGTCCTGTGCCTTCTTTTCCCGCTCCCATCTCGATCTCGTTTCCCTGCCAGTCACTGACCTCATTTCGATCGCCTTCGGACCCCGCCCCTCGTCCGCGTCCGCGTCCTCAGTTGCTGTCCCGAAAGAACTCAGCTGGACTAAGGACTAAGGAGTGAAACCGAAACTGAAACCGACACAGAAACAACTCGCAATTAAGGCTCCTAAATAAGTGCCCGGGGAATTAAGAAAGGGGCCAGGATAACTGCAAAGACACCAAAGGATCGGCAGATAGTCGTCTCGGAAATGCAGAGAGTGCATTAAATAATAACCACAAGCAGACGACAGGATATATAAATAATAATAACAGATATAATGATATTAATAATAATACCAAATAATAACAATAAGACATACAAATAAATAATAATAACAATAATAATATATGTAGTAAAAAATAAATATCAAATAATAATAATAATAAAGAAAACAATAATAAATAAAATATTTCTGACATGAGAAATTCTTTATTTCCTTTAAAATCAAACTCTGCTACGAGTTTCTTAGGTTTTTTTTAATATGTTTCAGTAATTTAGCGTTTAATTTATTGTACTATTATTTGGTGTTTATTATTTACCATATTTTAAATTCTTTGAAATTTGAATTTATTAAAGAACACAATATAAACACAGCGGAAATGGTATTTTCTTTATATTTTTTCAATAGTATTTTACAAATTTCATTTAATTTACCATTGCAGAGCATTATAATTTTAGGCAGAAGTTTGCAGTTTTATTAGCCTTGTAAAAACTAACTCAAAACAGTTTTCCGAATTAAAATTAATGTATTTTCAGCTTAGTTATGGATGACGAATACGTATATCTTATTGGTTCGGAAATAACTGCTTTACTTTAGTTATTATTTCTGCAAAGCAGATTATAATTATTGCCTTTTTTGCAGCTATGTTAAATTAAATGAATTATTCACTTAAATATAATGTAATTTTTTATGCAATAAAAATGAATTTATATATATATAAATTATATATAAATTATACACAATAAATTCGAACTATTGGGAACATGTTTAAATGAAAAAATCGGTCACTTAGCATCCACAAAAAGGATCATTTCCTTCCAATCCATGTTTGATAATCTATTAATTTCCAATCCCCCCCTAATATCAATAGTAAGCTGCAGTAATAAATATTAAAAGTATATAGAAAAGTTACATATATAGAGTAGAGTTCAGAAACTAGTTTCCTCGCCAGTGATAACCCCATCGCTGGCTAATCCCATCAAGGGGATCGGGAGATCAAACTCTCATTAACCCGCCAAAGGATGCGGCAGGACCTTGCTAGATCCATAAATTATAATTTTAACGGCTAAACTGACTGCGTCACAAGACAAATTCCCAATCAAGGGACACCCAAATCCCAAGTCCGGATCCCTGATTCCGGATCAAATTGTAATGCGCATGCGATGGTCAAGATCTTGGACTGGTCAGCGAAATGAAATATGAGTTCGTCCCGGGACAGGGACAGGGAAAGGGACAGGGACAGGGACAGGGACAGGGAACGGGGTTAGGGATTGGGCTGGTCAAGCGTGTAATGCTTAAGGATGTGAGAATGTCTTGGCGGTGGCAATTTCCATTTCAATTTCAATTTCACAGTGGCCCGAATCAAGATCAGCCCAACTAATATTCAAATGAGGTCGCCGGTTCGCGGGCCCGAGGCCGTAAATTAAGGTGACCGACTGCAGAGACGACGACGACGACGAGTACTGACCAGGGGAATGCACCAGGTGAGGGGCAGGGGTGAGAGGAGTTCAAGACCAGGAAAGGTCCAAGATCGGGGTGAGTATAACGAGCAAGCGGAGCAAACTCATTACAATGGGAGCAAACGGCAGAGGGCAAGGCACGAGAAGCGGCAAACTGGAATGGGAGAGGTTTTGGCAGAGGAGGGATGCACCATCAACCCCCTTGGTGACCGGTGACCATCGGTGACCACTGGTCAGTCCCGTCCTCATTTGCATTTCCATTTCCATTGCCATCGCGATGCGATGAGCTGCATTTGTATTTATTTAGCGCGCAAGGAGCCTGCTCTCCTTGCTCTCCTTGGCATATTTTCCCATCAGAATTGGTCAGTCACTCCCGGCGGCTCCTTTTGTTCGGTGTCTAGTGGTCCATTGTCCAAGCCGTCCATTGTTTTCCTATGTCATGTCCGACAAGAACCTACGACTAGAGCCGAATACCAAGGAGCAGGGAGCAGGAAGCAGGGAGCAGGAAGCAGGAGCCAGGGGCCAAGACAAAGCTCGAGCAGAGCTCGGGGCCAAACTAGTTTGCGGCGGGTTCAAGTGAGACATATTTCGCGGCAATCAGGCTTCTTTCCCAGCTGTGTGTGATCCCGATTCAGGACATCGTCTGCCGCTCCCAGCCCCGCTAATTATATGCTTTTTCTTTTGGGCGGGAATCGTAGAACCAACAGAGATGCAAGAAGCTTCTTAAATAATACAAAAAAAATGGAAACAAGTCAAGAATTATTAATAATCTGGAATATAATAATATCTAACATTTATTTATGTATATTAACACCTTAAGGATTATAGTTGTAGTGCTAGTTATACTTAATGATAGTTTGCAACTCGTTTGTTAGGGATAACAGATTCTGGTTTGGACTTTCAAAACAATTAATGGATATTATATGGATTATATATGCTGATTAATTCAGGTACTTCGTCAGAGATACTCTTGATAAATCTGCGCTCATTCATCACCACCACCGATCGCTGTTGATGAATTATTGAGATGACCTTTTGCCTTTTGGACTGAACTTTGGCCAGTTAATTACTTAATTTCATGCAGTTTATGCCCCGAAAGCCAAGCCCTGGGACCTGGGACATGGGACCAACATCCACCCCCGAGAGAGAAAGAGGAAAACCCCGAAAACTGGAAAAGCGAAGAACAGAATGGAACATCATCATCATCGGGGCAGTGTGCTGGCAGTGGGGGATGATGCGCTTAATCGTGACTTTTAACGCACGAAAAGGTGAGGCCAACTATGGGGTGTGGTCTTCACCCGCAGTTGAATCCGAACCCCACCCACGCCCAGCCCCTGTCCTGTCCCTGTCCCTGCCCAGCGGGAAGCAGATGCTTGCTCTGGGCCATAGGTCATCGCCTAATCCCAGCGGCTCTGGCCTTTCGGATGCCCAGACCCAGACGCTCTCCGTAATTGCATTTGGCACGCTCACTCAACGCAACGCAACGCAACGCTCCGATTCCTTCTCGACGAGACAACTGACATTTGGACCTGGAAAAACTAAAAGGAAATAAATAAATAAAAAAGGATATTATGGCACACACAGAAACCAAAAACCAAAAATCAAAAACCCATTCCTAGGCAAGCTCTTTTTCTTTGCTCATCCAAGATGCCAACTATTATAATTAATTATTATTTATTTATTTTGTAATTTTTGCTTCCGCCCAGGAAACGCCTTACTCGCTTTTCCCTCTCTCGCGTTTTCCTATTTTCCTCTTGCGCTTTCCGCTAGACAGACTTTCAGCGAGCTCTTTAATAATATATTTGTATATATATCTCTATTTCGTACAATGTATCTGTATATATATATCTGCACAATGCTTTTGCCAAGCCAGACACGAAGAGTCTGACCATTTTGAGCACCTAGATCCCGAATATTACCTGGTTTGCAGATTGCCCAAGGCACTCGAGATTTCGGTGCAAAGAAATATATATATAATATACATTTATGGCTCCACTCGTGTGCTCTCGAATCAATTACGTGTAAATGAAAACGAGATAAAAATTAAAAGCAAAAAACCGACGCAACGAAATCGAAAACGAAACCGAAACAAAAAACGAAAACGAATCCGTTGCAATTATCACGTGCAAGCCATGAAACTGGTACAAAGCAAAGACCCAGCCTGGTGGGGGATTAGCCAAGTAAATCAAAAGTAAAAGGCCATAAAGCCAGCAGTCGCCAAAATTTAAAGCCAACTTGCCATAAATTCCGCAATGAAGAAGAAATCTGAGAGAATGTTGAGCAGAGATGGGAACCACAGAGTTACGACCTTATATGTAGTTCTAACTATATTATCAAGGGGAAGGGAAGGTCTGGGTTCTGCCAATAAAAGAGTTAAGAATATAATAATATAATATGTTTTAAAATATATTAAAAAGTGTCCATTTGAACTATGTTTTATCCCGAAAATTCCAACTGAATGATCAAGATTAAAGAATCCCAGAAGTATCCCTAAAGTTCGTACATCATAACACTTTGTGCAAAGTTTTAAAATGATTCACTAGGTATTAATACAACAATTTGCTATATATTAAGCAAGAAAAAGTGTTCCGAATTAATATTAATGCATTATTGGCTTAGTTGTTATATTCTTAAGCTTTTATATAATTTCTCATATAAAATTGTTGCTAAATATTAATATAAATAACTTTTTGTGGGGTTTCAAGTATCTCCGAGTTAAATGGGAATTCCTAAGGAGAGTGTCAAGATGAATATCACAGAATTGGCTTAAATCTAACTGCAATATGCAGGAATACTTATTATTATTTTTATTAGTAATAAAAATAATGAAATGTGTTTCAAAAGTCAAGTATATTAAGTGGATATTAACCTACACAGCCCAGAAGTATCCGGAAATCATTGCAAAGGCTTTAAATTTGTGTTACAGTTACCATTCATTTTAGATTACAGAGTAAACAACTGCTGAGCTTCCCTAAAACTAAATAAATACAAAAGGGAAAAATTAACTCTTTCCCGCTGATAGATAATCCACCCACATTTGCATGGACTTTAAGGCACCAGAGATAAGCAGGCTTTTCTCGCCTTTTCCCACGACTCTTATCGAGCTTTCCCCGGTAAACCAAGCCCGCATAGTCTCCAAAATAAAAACCAGGAGATTCCGAGAGCTACATACTGTAGCAGACTTCTTCCAGCCTGATAAGACCCAGGGCCCAGGGCCATATGGAGACGTTCGTCTTGGCTGGGACTGCGATTGGGACGGCTTTCCCGCCATTTGCTCAGCGAACCAAGAAGAACGCAGGCCCAGAGACAGTTGCTGTTGATGTTTCTGTTGCTGTTGCCCCAGGTGGAAGAAGCCTCTCTCTCGATAAGGTAAGACAACGAAGGGGCCGGGGGAGGATTGTCGTGTGTCGATGTGACGATTGTGTTTTGTAACGGCCGCGAGACACTCGAAGAAAATAGGTAACAGGTAATGGGGGAAAATAGAGACAATGATTAATATAGACACTGCACCCCAGCACATCCTTTGCAATTACCTCTGTTTTCTTTCGTATATTAGGAAAATTATTCCAAACAGGGAAATCTCCATATGAAATCTGCAATGCTTCTTGAAAATATAATATTCTTTCCTTTTTTGGGGCAGTGCAAGGACCAGGATCGCTTGGTTGCACTAACTCTTCCAGCTGACTTTATACGGCGGCACGGGGCAGATTAGAGCTGGACAGCGACGAGTGCCACATCAACTGGGGCGCTCAAGCGTTGCCCACAAACCTGGGTTCGAGGGGGGAGGGCAGGATCAGGAGCAGAAAGAGGAAGAGGAGGAGGGAGCAGGAAAAGAAGCCCAAGGATGACGGTGAGTAAGAAGCCAAAGGAAATTACAGGGCCCGATTAGGTGACCAGGTGACCAGCTGCCATAACACATTCGGCACATTCGTCACCATCTAGATAGTGCCACGTCAACTTGCTCCTTGCATGTGGGTCACGTTCCTCCTTTGCATTTGTGCAACTTCTATTTTCCAATTCGAATTTTGCGGCTGTCTAAGCAGATCAAGACAGGATGCGAAGGCCAAGTAAGTTCCATAACTCCCAAAGTTCTCGTTGTCAGAAGATCCCTTGGATGTGTAAAATTGTGTAAGAAGTGATTAGACAGAAAGCTAAACGAAATTGTTTTGTTTTCCTATAATAAATAATTAAATAAGATTTATTATGGGAAAATTGCAAAAACTTTCTTTAGCTATATATTCCTCTGACTAAATATGATTTTAAAATACAAATCACTTTTCTTGAAATCCAGGGAATACCTCAAAGATTCCTTGATTTCTTTTATTTATTTTAGTCTTAAATCTAAATAAATATAAAATCCAGAACTTAAGGAAGAACTTAGCTCTCAGGGTCCGCTTAAAAACTCATCCCAGTCAGCAGCTGAGATGATGCTTGGCCAGATCCCAGCTATCTCCTCTCCAGAAGCGCTAAGCTAACCTGGCCAACTTCTGTGTGGTGGCATCATCTGTGAGGCAAGCGAAGACGATGAAGGCGCAGACGAAGGAGGAGCAGCAAGAGCCAGAGAGGAAGTGGAAGTGCAAATGGAAATGGGTTCAGGTTTAGGAGCTGAAAAATGTCATGTGGGTTCGAATTCGAGTTTGCGCACGAGGGGCACGTGGCCTCTCAAGCGCGAAATGCAACTGCAACTGCAACTGCCACGGCAGGCAGGCAGGGAGAGATAGGGACGGGGACAGGGACAGACTGAGGCGAAGATCGCGGAGATCGCTGAGAGATGCCCCCGACTTTGGACTTGATCTCGGGGCGCCCTTCCCTTGGCCTATCTTTGTATATATCCGTATCTAGCCATCTCCATCACCCCGACTTCCGGCGCTGCGGTTGAGTGTGCTCTGCTCCTGCACTGGAAAAGAATATGTGCGATTTGGAATAATCTATATGAATTAATAGGTAAGGGAACGAAGTACTTTATAATTAATGAAATGATACAAATATTTATAACATTTTGAATGTATTTATAATAAATCAATTACTACAATTGGAGAAATATTAATTTAAATTTTGATAAAGTTAATAATAAAGAGGTAATGTTATTATTATATTATAAGTTGGTGTTGTTACTATATTATTGTGTTATATATTATTAAGAATAATCATAAATAATAACAATACTTACTTGCTCATTAATTGCATATTTCCAGCTTCTTTTTAAACACATTTTATGTTTGTTATAAATATTATTTCTTTTTTATTTCTACAAAATGAAACCTGGTATTTAATACTAAACACAATATATATTCTAAAAGGCACTGGTATGTGGTTTATATGTAAATATATTCATTCAGGATGAAGCGAAAATTAATTGTTTTTATTCAGTTTTCACTTAAAATTTGACACAATTCATAATATATTTATTTATTTAATAATAATAATAATAATTACTAGGAGAAACTATTTTAAATTGATTCTTTTATTAGAAAAAATTAATATAATAAATAAAATAACAATAATAAATAACATAACTACAAAAATTGTTTTTTAAAATCGAAATTCTATTAAAATTCCACTTGATGGTTGCTTTTTTCTTTATGTGTAAAAGTAACCTCTTCTTGTCTTACGCCACTCCCTGTTCCCTGTTCCCTGTTCACTTCTCCCTCTTCCCTGTTCTCTATTCCCCCCTTTTCTTGCCTGCTCCTCGTCTCCTCCTTAATTGCTTTGCGTCCTGTCCTGCAGGTTTTCCTTATTTCCATCGGGCCCTCTTCGTTCTGTTACCATTTACCATTACCATGGCCCTTACAATGGGGTTGACTTTTGCCGCTGCCTCGCTTGTTTTTTATTTTATTTCATTTTTCTCCGCTGTCTTCGCCGGTTTTCTTATTTTCTTTATATATATATTTTTTTGTCTTCTTTTTTTCCTATTAAAACGTCCCCGGCATCGCAGTTAAATTAGATTAAGCAGTCATGCACATGTCTTCCGCCCTTCTGCCCTCGGTTTTCCTCGCCAAGACGCGTCAGTTGCTCGCCTCTAGGATGGCTCAAAAGGGACTCCAAAAGGATCGCAGGGATCGAAGGGATCGCACTGGGGACATTGACATCAGTGTGGCGCAGCAGGAGCAGACATCCTTATTCAAGGGGACAATTTATTTGTAAGCTTAGTAAGATAAGATGTAGTGCAGTAACATTTTAAAGTTAATGTTAACACTAGATTATTTTTAACCTTAAACCAAAATAAAGAAGCCGTTGTTTAAATTACTTTTTAAGGTGTACTAGTGTTAATTATTGTTTAATTAATTATTACTTTAAGGGGGCTAACCCATGTGAAAGTCGTCTTTTAAACACTTTTTTTTTTTTTTAACAATTACCTCTTTTTACTTACCTCTTAATACTTATTGATAATATGTTAAATGTTTACAGATGAAATTGTTTTTATATTTAAAATATAATATTATGGAATAACTTGTTTTATTATTACCTTATTAATTATTAATTAGTTAGCTCTCACCACCAGTTTCTTTATTAAGCATATAAGTTACCACTTAATACTCCTTGACTATATATTTGAATTGTTGAAAATGGTTGATGTTTATATATATAAAAGATAAAATATAGAAGACCTCATGCTCGAGGTCCTTGACCTTAATTATGCCTCTGTTTTCTGAGTAAATTAAATTTTTGAAAGTAGAAATATTTCACTATTCAGAATATATTTGAATTTCTTTCTTTTTGACTCCATAATCCTTTAAAGGTGTTCTGAATTTTGAGGTTAAAAATGGACCCACTTAAATAAAAAAGGTAAGGTAAGGTTACATCATCAAAATTGTCAAAAATGTGCTAAAAAGTAGATATCGAGTTTTAAATGCAGAAAAGTTCTCCTATAAATAACCAAGAAGACAAAAACAAACCAGAGTGATTTCGGTTAAGTTTAAACCAAGTTATTTTGAGTCA
>JAEIHY010001865.1:0-22395 GCA_018904565.1 Drosophila tsacasi
TTAATGCTTTCTTATTTATTTTTGCGGCCCGGCGGATAGGGGGCCAGCGAGCGGAAGTCTGGGGGCAAGGCGATGCCATAGACAAATTCCATTAAACTTTTGGTTCCTAAACTGTGTCAAAGTTTTGGCCGGGGAGTAGGCTTCCCTGGTCCGCTGGCTAAAGATAATTCACTGGAGAACGAGAGACGGAGACTCAGAAGCTCTCTGCGTAAAAGTTTTGGCGCAAAGTAAACTCAACTCCGAATGAAATGAAAATGCCACAGAGGCAGTCCAATAGGGTATAAGTAGCGGGTGGCAGGCGAAATCCCGGGCTTGAGCCCGGAGACTGCAGATTGAGGCTGGTGTTCTCGGCGAGCAATCAATTTCTGTTGACGTTGACAACAAGGCAAAAGTCCGGCTAAAGTTAGGGCTAAAAAGAGCGGGCCGGCGGTGTCTGCGGGGAAGATGAGATGAGACGCGACGGAGGCAACAAATCAAAGTCGATGCCGATGCGGATGCCGATGCCAATGCCTCTTAAGACGCCTGTCGAATTGTTCTGGCCTTCCCCTCCACCGCCCTCTGTCCTTGCCCCCTGCAATATCTCAATCTTAAGTCGGCTGCGGTTGAAGTGTATTTAAAAGTTTGATTAGTTTTTAATGTTTGTGAAGCAAGTTTTTCATGCTAATTCTTTTTTTAATTTCCCTTATTTTCTATAAAGCGGTCTGGTTTATTCGTTTTGTGTGTGGTACTTCGTTCATTTACATATATATACATAGTATATGCATATATGCATGCGTAATATAACTTATCAAAACATATTGTCAGGCCATAAATGGAAACCGACGTCTAGACACATTGTAGCAATATTAAAATGTTTTAATGAAATATGTAAATTATTTGGAAAACAAATTATGAAAACAACCGGTCACTTGCTTTAGTTTGACAGATACATTTTGCGTTTAACGATAGCTTTAAGTTGCCTGTTTACGTTCCTCTTTTCCCGCAAACAGCTATTATATTTGTTTTAATCATTACCTCCAGGTGGGCAAAAATCGTCCATCTTCCATCTGCCACCTTTCAGCAGCTGAATAAAAATACGTACAGGAAAAGAGCCCTCCTTCGGATGCAGCCATAAATTATGAATTATGAATGTCAAGGTGCCTATGTACGTGTGTGTCCTGGAGCCTTGGTGGCCGCCGTTGCTGTACTGCTGCTGCTCGTCCCTGGGGTCCAATAATGTTAAGAGGTCCATGGTCCGGGAGGCGTGCGGCCTTGGGCCGCAGTTAATAGAAACACTTTCTGTGTGTGCAAAAGTTATAAACATTTATGGCAGCTACTTAAAAATGTCAAGCAAAAAAATTATGATAATGATACGTGACATTTGAAAGCAATAACAATTTAGTTAGCACGCACTTTTTGATTACTCTTCTTCACCGCATCGAGCCATTCGGGGAAGGACCCTATACTTGTGTAGCCTCGGTTTGCTTTCATTATTTATGCCTTTTGGCCCCATAAAATTGAAAAATTGCTTTAAAAAATGCGCTCACATGTATAAGTGGGTATACCGAAATTAAATGCTTTCAAGGAGGAAGCCACGCACTTTATACGAGTATTTCCTATACGAGTATAATAACAATCATCATAAAGCACACGTATATTTGCGCAATAACAGAAAGTTGTGTTCAGAGATATATAACGAGATATCGACTACGAGATACCCGATGCAACATATATGTTATATTGTATTTTAAACCAGCATCTCTAGAATTTAAAATTCATAATACAGTTAATTTATTCTTCCTATTTCTTTACAAGACTGGTCTGTATTTATCCATAGATTTTTATAATAGAAGAGTAGTCTAAAATCTCACTCTTTTAAGAAGGGTATTCAAATCAAGTGCGCCAAATCGAGCTTTTAATTGTTGGAGAGTTAATTTTTCACAAATTACCATGGTTACGAAATTAACAAAAAATTCTGGTGAACTGGACTAGGCTCCAGGCCCAGATCCTCCGAGAAAAGCAAGCAAATAAAGCAGCAACCAGCAACCAGCAACCAGCAACCAGCGGCAGTGGCAGTGGCAACAACATGAACAGCAAAGCACACATCCTGTGTGTCAACTGAATAATTCGTTGCATGCACAAAAGGCATGCACTCACATCCGGCTTCCTGTCATTCTTTTTGCTTGCCAGAGACAGAAAGGGTTGCCTTTTGCCTTTCGCAGGGCGAGATGGGCCGAGAGTGGCCAAGCCTGCAATTTATGTCTATGTATTTGCTGTTGTTGTCTTTATGGCGTGTTTGGTATTTGTTGCAACTTTTGTTTTGAATTCCTGCGGCCTTGTCACACGGCTCCATGAGCTCGCAGTTAAATTTATGTTTCAGCACAGCGCACAGCCAACAATGAAGGGGCGAAACAGAGTTGCATGCATCCAGGGATGGGCCAGTTCATAGGTCGCAAGGGAAGACGACGCGTCGCCCGCTTTTGTGAAGCAGCGCATAATCCACTGATTGCTCCCAAGGTTCAGCTTTCAACAATGAAGGACACAACACAGCACGGAGCACCGGGCCGGGAGACCGGGCAGCGTGGAGAAGAGTGATGATGGGACAGGTGGCCTCAGCTATAGCTGTCGGGTCAACGGATGTGTTGGACTTCGCTGTTGCGCGAACTCTCCTCCCAAACGAGTGTAAATGCTACTTTGTACGATGTTACTTTGTATAAGTAATTCTGAAATTATTAAAACTTCACTATGAAAAATACAAGCCAATATTTGAAGTACATGTTTTCCTATTGAATTTAACCGCGCTAGGTGCAGTTTTATAGTATGGCTTTGAATAATTTGCTGATCCTTTGACAATTGGCTTTGGTTCCTCCCGTAAGAGTATTATATTCGTGTGTATTCTACAGGTATTCCTCAGTATCCGTTATCCTCCACCTTACCTAGGACCGAGCTGGGCAAAGACATGAACTTTTCCGTAGTCAAAGTCCCAATCGGGATTCCTCTGAGTCAGTATTAATTTTGCATATGAATAGGAACGCCATGGACCAATGAATTTTTGTTTCGTTGTCATGACTAGTAAAGGCTCTCTTTAATGGATTGCTATAGCTAAGGGCATTTTTCCTGATCTTAGACTATTAATGTATATGTATTATATTGAAAACTATAAATATTAACGAAAAATACAATCAGATGTAATACAGAACTTCATTCTTGCGAGTTTTTATCAAAAGTTTGTACATTATTAACTAAATTTGAAGAGAATTTAAGACACTCTTATCCCATAGGTCATGCACTAAAATTCCCATTTCATTTGCTATTAAGTACTATTGTAAGGACCATTAGGCAACACCGGAGCAAATCAAGTTAGACTGCAACCCAGGCAGAAATAAATATTTTTGATATATGCTGCGTGCGTAGCAGTCAAACAAGTATTTTTCGTAGAAGGACTCACCTGGAAAAGGGGTGAAACAAGGCAGAGAATGTTGCATTGCACACTGCATTTAAGTAAAATGAATTGCTTGCCATTTATTTTGGTTGCTTATCATATAAATTGCACTCGCTTGCCTGCAAGTCATTATTTGGCACATTTGCGCTCAATGACTGCACATTGTTTGTAGTTCTCCGCATTTTCCCCAGCCAGCACAGCGTTAAATAGGAGTGACGAACCGGAAGCTTCCAGATACAACAACTGCTGACCCAGTGGAGCCAGGGGCTCTGGCCGGCTGGTCTTATGCACTTGACTTCATCTTCGACCTCCTTACGGAGCACAGGCATCTGAGCCAAGGTCCGAGCATGCGACCAGAAGGTGCCTCTTGAACAAAAGTACACCTGCAATTGCACACTGCATTCACCGCCTACTCAAATAAATTTCAAGATATTTTTCAGCTTAAAGCAGCTTAGTGCCTGCTGAGGGAACAATATTCTTAGGAAACTCTAGACTGTATTTTTTATTTGGAATAAAGTCACTAAAGTAGTTATATAAATTAAAATATTGCAGTTGAAAAAAAAGTGAACCAATTCTAAAACAATCATTCCATTTGGCGTTTTGTAAGTCTAAGACCAAATGTCAGAAGCAAAGTACAAAGTATTTAGCTTTAGGTGATAAGCATTGAATTTTGTATTTATAATGGAGTAAACTACATAACATATATGTACATGATTGTATCAGAATAAATGCATTGTCAAAAATATTGAGCAAGAAGTTCACTTCGAAAAAAATGTTTGTTTTTCTTTTCAACATCAATAATATTTGTACCAAAAAAATTAACATAATAAAAGCAAATTAAATAAAATAATATAGCTATGCAATTCTTATTGTTTTTTTTGTACACTGTATACCTAATTATTAATTAAGCTACAGAATAAATACCAGCCTTAGTAATTTTTACGATTAATAATTTAAAAGGTAAAAAGATTATTTTTTTTTATTGCTGGCAACGTATAATATTTTTGTTGTCTGCACTTTTATATTTCTTCATCGTAAGCAAATGTTGAAACAATCGTTCTGACGCCCGGACAGTTGCTATATAAACCAGCGTACGCTTCGACGAGATTCAAAACAAATCCTCAATCGACAATGGACATCAAGAGCTCTGTAAGTTGTTAGGAAAATTAATATATATTTTGTTGATCTGATCTATTGACCCCTCTTGTGATTACCTTCCACAGCTTCTATTCCTATCGCTTCTGTTTGCTGGGGCTGTAGCGCGTCCGGAACCAGCCACGCCCACTACATTGCCGCCCTGCACACCGTGGTGTGCCGGACAGCCCCCACCACCACCAGGAGCCGTAAACTAGACCCACTATGCCGTTTTGCAAATTGAAGTCGTTATCAGTAAAACAAAAATAAAACACTACAACAAAATGTTGAATTCGTAGATTTCTTATGTTTATTTAATTATTTTTATTTGATTGGATCCTTATCATTAGAAGACTAACAATAATAATAGTAAACAACAACTTTCATTTTTGATTAATTTTTTCTTAAACATAAAAAAACCCGCGGATCTGTAATAATGCTTAACACTAAAATCAAATTGATTCAGTTGTGCAACCTCAAAATAAATGTTTACAAATCGATTATGTCTTGTTAGCTTAAAAAATGATAAATCATTTCCTTAAAACTTCAAAGAATAAATTACAATTATTATTTGTTATTTACATTACCGTAATGATAAATATAACAAGTTTATTTTAATGTGTGCAAATCTTACTTCATAATAAGAAAATGGGATTTTTTTTCTTAAAACTTCTCAGAATTACCAATGTAAAATATTTGGTGAGCTTTTTTGTAAAGTGAATACTAGACCTGTCATGTATACCAGACCTTTTCTGTAAAAACCCCCCACTCGGGGCTAGCCGTAATCTGTAACATTTTTAAACTAAGCAATACTTTTATAAAAATTAGTACAATGTTGTATATATATATATATATATATATATTATGTATTATTTGTGACTAAAACATTTTTATTTAATCTTTATTATTCTATATGTGCCTAAGGGGTTACCACAGTTCGATGGTTGAAAAAGAAAATAATAATTCTTTTAAGATCAAAACAAGAACGCATGGTTTATTTTACTTAAATTACAAATAATTATGTCCAAGAATAGCTTTTGAATTAGCGGTGAAACCTATAAGTACATATTTAAATTTATATATTTAAACAAAAATATATATACAATATACATAAATAATTATAATTCTTTGCCTTAACATGCATACATTAGCGTAACCAAATGCTCTTTTGTATTTTAGTGCAAGCAATGTATCCAACACAATAACTAAAACTAATTTCATTAATATTAATTGTTGAAACAATCGTTCTGTCGCTCGAACAGTTCCTATATAAGCCAGACATTTCGACGAGATTCAAAACAAATCCACGTTCGAGAATGGACATCAAGATCTGTGTAAGTTTTTCGGAACATTAGTATACATTTTGTTTATCTGATCTATTGACCCCTCTTGTCATTGCCTTCCCCAGCTTCTATTCCTATCGCTTCTGTTTGCTGGGGTTGTGGCGCGTCCGGAACCACCCAAGCGCACTACATTTCGCCCACCACCACCATGAACCTTAAACTAGATCCACTGTGCCGTTTTGCAAATTAAAAATTAAAAATAAATTTTTTTTTATAAATCAATTATGTTTTCGTTAGCTAAAATATTTATTAAAGTTTTTCTTAAAACATCAAGGAATATTTAGTCTATTACTATTATTAATATTTTTCCTTTAAATTACCGCAATAGTATTTATAATAAATATATTTTAATTGGTGCAAATCTAAATTCATAATAAAATTTAAATTTAAAAATAAAGTTTCGGAATTGGCAAGAAAATATTTGGTGAAGCTTTTTGTAGAGTGAATATTAGTAGACCTTTACTGTAAAAAACAGCCCCCATTCGAGGCTATCCGTAATCTGTGATATTCTTGAAACAAGCAATACTTTTATACAAATGCGTACAATGTATATATATTTAATCGCTGTGGCTTCACACATTTTTGTTTTATTTTTATTATTATATATTTGCCTAAGGGGTTAGCACAGTTCGATGGTCGAAAAACAAAATAAACAAATTCTTGGTTCATTTTATTGAAATTTCTAATCGACGAAAAGCGTTTGAAGTAGGCGTGATACGTATACATATTTAAAATTAAATATTTAAAATTATATATTTAGTCAAACAGTTTAATATTACTTTTTGAAATACTAAACATATTTAGATAATACTTTTTAGTCGTTGATCAGACATCATGTTAAATAATGTTTATATTTACGCATTTCTTAAAGGCTGTATGTATTTATTCAGATTTGATATGTGAAATCCCCGATATGAATTAGGATGAATTGATAGTTAGAAAGGATCCTTGACGCCTATATTTATTACCCCTTCCCCCCCAGATGTTTGCAGCAGGTATGCTATTTGAGATGAAATTTCGAATCAGTTTCACCAAATAATAAATAATATGAAACTAATACAATTTTCAGGATACTCCATTCCAACACAGTGTAAAATTGTATGTTATTTAATTTTATTAAGAGAACCGTGATTTAATTGGATGACAAATTAATTGCAAATTAAACTCCTTACTTATTTTCATCTATAGGAATACGGCTGGCGATACGAACGAGCCTTGAGGTCTATGATTTCATAGCTACCAGAATTGTGTGTCGCTTGCGTTCGTCCTGGATTTCCGCCTGGATATTGCCCTGGTCTTGGGTTGTTCCAGCTTCCAGGATTTTGCCCAGGTCTGAGGTTGGTCCAGCTTCCAGGAGTTTGCCAGTTGCCGGGATTGTTCCAGCTTCCAGGATGTTGCTCCGGCTGTGATTATTCCAGCTTCCAGGATTTTGCATAAGTCTGGGGTTGTTCCAGCTTCCAGGATTTTGCCCATGGCCATGACTATTCCAACTTTCAGGAGTTTGCCATGGTCTGGGATTGTGCAATCCTCCAGGATTTCGCAAAATTTCAAATATTCGAAAATGTATCCCCTAAATACCAGGATTAAATTGTCATGAATAATTTGGAGAAACTAATAATAGAAACGACAAGGCGAGCTCAATTTAAGTATTTTATTTTCCAGTTTCTTTTTTAGTAGCGTCCACCGTGTCCTTGCTGGCCGTGTCCTCCCTGGCTATGACCACCGAATCCTTGCTGACCATGTCCACCCTGGCCGAATCCTTGCTGGCCGTGTCCTCCCTGGCCATGACCACCCTGGCCGAATCTTTGCTGGCCGTGTCCTCCCTGGCCATGACCACCCTGGCCGAATCCTTGCTGGCCATGTCCACCCTGGCCATGTCCTTGGTTGCCGTATCCGCCAGCCAAGGCGAGGGCGATCAAGGCGAAGAAAACAATCTTAAATCATAAATGATTAGAAGAATGGGTTAGCTCTATCCTTTGAAAATCAAAACCAGCAAAGGACACTTACGAAGAATTTCATTTTGCTTGGTTTTTTAATTGTTTGCGCTTCAGAAAACGTTCTAACATAGCTGTGTCCGGCGGCAAAGCCTTTATATAGCCAGTGATCAGTAAACTGTTTGCTCTGAAAGAAAAACAAAGCAATCAAATCTGTATTTCATAATGTGTTTTTAATGATTATTATTCTCCCTCGAATACACACTTGGCCCACGAAGATTAATTTTCTGTGATGAGACTGCACAACGCCGCCAAGAATCTGTTTTGGGGCTAAGACCTATAAACTTGAACTTTACTTTTATTAATTTGTTTTGTTCAAATCGGACCTGATTAGACCCAACGCCCCTCTTTTCTCTGATATTATTTTCAACAGCATAACTTTAGGCATAGTTTAATTCTAGAAACGATTTTATTCAGATTTTTATGAAGACTCATTTTTTGATTTTTTTAACAATGTATTTTTTGCCGGGAGAATGATAAAAAATAAATTTTCAATAGTAAGAATTAAAATTGTTGTTATTATTAAGATGACTAGATTAAAACATTTTCCCACTTTCGGGGGTATATACTTCTTTTTTGTAACCAAAGCGTATTTGTAATTTTGCGTCTAAACGTGGGTTTTTTTAAGACCCTCTATGATTTTCCTCAACTTTCTCTGTGATGTATTTTTATGCTTTGGTGAGCAAGCCTTATTATTAAATCTCTTTTTCAAGATATACTTAAATATATAAAACTAATACTAAATGTTACTGAGAGCATTAAATTAAAACTCGATGCAAGTCTTATTACAGTTCCTAATTTATTGGGAAGAGATAAATTAACCTAGATCCTTTATGTAGTCAATGGGCCTGAAAAAACTTAACACTAACTTTGAGAGGTTTTATTTTTTTCAGAAATTGTGTGAATTGTTAAAAATAATAATAATGCCTGATTCAAGAATTCGTGTAAGATTTCACAGTAATTTATTTTTATGACTAGTACTGAAATTTTAAATTAATCAATCAAATTAATTTCAAATCCTACTACGAGGATATGTATATTCATGTTTATTTGGGGTTCATTAATTAAATCCCATTTTAAATTAATACTGGCTTGAATTTATAAAATTTTGTACATACAAATCTATATAAGTACAACGTTCAAAAGCTGTGTGTGTAGAGACCAGCCCATGCCATTTCAGTTATTGATAAAGAAATTTTTATTTAATTAGTTTGATTTAGTATTTTATTTGTCAATTCATTTTAATCTGCCTCAATGGCGACCTTGACTTTGCGGCCATATCCTCCGATCAAGGCGAAGAACAGAATCTAGCCGGCGAGGAATTTTATTTATATTCTTCTCCTTGAAATCTTCCAGGAACTTACCAAGATTTTCATTTAAATAATTAATGAAAATAAAATATAATAGAAATTATAGAAATTCGTAATTATTACAATCACATATGCAAAGGCTATAACAACAGAAGGATGCCCAGGAAAGGTTGAAACAAGTTGTCTAGCGAAAACTAGATTTCTGTTATGTTCAATACATATTATTTTCCTACGAATTCAATCCATCCCCTGATTTGAATAGTCACATTCGGATTATTCTGTTGTGATGAGAGGGCAAAAAAATGGAAAGTGACAAAATACTGACAAAGCTATAATTAGTTTGAGGATCGAGACCTGCAACCAAATCATTCCTACTATAAAGTTGATTCAGTTTACTCAAAGCTAGATCTAAAGCTCTGCTTTACAAATTATTCTATGGCATAGTGTAGGGCTTTTGTATATAATTTTTTTCTTAGATTATACTAATATTGTAGACTACTTGTTGGCTTCTTTATTACGGTGAAGCTTATAGGTCTAAGCTGGAATTTAAATATGTGGTGGAAGTATATTACAAAGCAACTAATTAACTGGAGAACTAAATAAGCTAGTTAAACGAATAATTCTGAATATATGTTCACTTACTAATTATTATTATTTGATTTATTTTTTACTATTATTAATTTTTTTCGAATTTAAATATAATAAAGCACGTTTCCAATGCATGCAACAGATAGCAACAAGACCAAATAGTTCATCAGTGAGTCAGATTCAAGGGTTCTCCAATTTGGATGAGGTCGTCTAATCAGTGGCAGACATCCCAGACTTCTGGAAATTTTTATATATTATTTCATTACTCGTGGCTGACCTTCAACAACCCTTAAGCTAATGACGACACTATACGATTACTGGACAGTATAAAAGAGCACAGCTTCCAAAAGGTGACATTAGTACCACAAACATCAGCCTGAGCATCAGCACCATGAAATTTTTCGTAAGTATTTACGAGTAGTATACATGGGTGTATCGCAGGACTTACGTGAAGGTCCTTATTTTTTCCAAAGGTTGTATTCGTTGCACTCTTTGCCCTCGCTGCGGCGTCTCCTCAATGGGGATTCGGTGGTGACCAGCAGCAGCAGCAGCAGCAGGAAGGAGGATTCGGTGGCGGATTTGGAGGTGGATTCGGAGGACAGCAGCAGCAGCAGCAGGAAGGTGGATTCGGCGGCGGATTTGGTGGTGGATTCGGTGACCAACAGCAGCAGCAGCAGCAAGAAGGAGGATTCGGCGGCGGATTTGGAGGTGGATTCGGAGGACAGCAGCAGCAGCAGGAAGGGTTTGGCGGCGGATTTGGAGGTGGATTCGGCGACCAGCAGCAGCAGCAGCAGCAAGGATGGTAAAGGACTCCTGCTATAATCTCAGAAAGTTGGCTACAGAATATTACGAAATAAATACAAATACAAAAAATATCAAATTGAAATATTTATATTTTCTCGATGTTTTTTTTTTTAATATTTTCAGCGCTTTGTATACTTCAAATTATTTCAAATATATGTTTCGGAGGTATAAATAAATATATATATATATATATATATAGGAGATATATGTACATATACATGATTTATTAAACTGATTAAAAATATAATTTTCACAAAAATTTTGCTGATTTCGCATTTAAAATGAACAAACTTCAAAAATATATATCTGGTCCTGGAAAAAAAAGAAAACAATAATATGTCCAGCACTTTTCCGACGCTTCTAGTCTATGGCATCCTCCTCCTCTGTACCCGCTTTAGCCCTTTCCAACCAGGTCGTTTGATCCCGTGGAGCATTCACCTCGAATTCACCCAAAGTGGCGCTCAGAAGCCCCTTGCCCTCCCACTGAGAGACCTGCCGCAGCCTGGTCCATGGTAAGGACATCAAGGACATAACGGTGGACAGCCCCTGCTGGTGTTTCGGGTTTCGTTCCCGCTCTGGCCGCTTTTTCTCTGGCAGCTGCAGCTCCTCGGCACAGAGCATGGACAGCAGGAGTTGCTCAGCGAAGAGAGCATGGCAACGCCTCCTAATGATGGACTTTTCGGCATCCCGGCAGCGGGCCTCCTGCTCCGCAACCCATTGCCCCAGAAGATAGCCTTCGGACAGCTGGCTGTCCGATGGCTCCGTGCTGGGGCCGAAGATCTCTTCGTTCTCCGTGCGATCCTGGGGCTCCGGGGGCAGGGAAACTTCATCAAGGGCCAGGATCGCTTGACCCTCCCTTGGTGACTGCTGCTGTGGCTGCTGGCGGCGTCGGCGGATGCGTTGCAGGTTTCTGGTCAATATCCGGCGCAGTGGCGGCGTGTTCGGCTCCAGCTGATTGGCCTGGTCGATGTGGTTGAGCAGCAGGTGGCGCGACAGGTTGCGGATCGCCAGCAGTTCGACGGCCGGTAGGCTGGCGCACATCGGACAGGCCACGTAGCCCTCGGAGAGGCGGTGGTGGTCGTACACGTGCTTGATCAGCTCCTTGGCCGTGCACCCGGAGAGGCCGCAGTAGGGGCAGGTGTAGCAGTTGGACAGGTGCACCAGATCGAGCACGTCGCCGCCGAGCTGCAGGGCATCCTCCTGGCCGGGCTCCGGTATGAGCTGCATGGGATGCTCTATGCTGTGAGCCTGCGTCTCAATTCGCTGGTCATAGCATTCGCCGCACAGGTCATAGTTCGTGCAGCGCATGCAGCGGAAGCGTCGTCCTCGGAACTCCAACCTCTGGCAGCCGTCGCAAATGATGTTCCGGTGCCCCATGGGGACTTCCATTACGGTTCGTCTCGCTGATCCTCCGTTAAAATCGCCAACTCCGCATGCGCTTAATTACTGGTCAAAAATCCAGGCAAAAAAGTTTGGAATTTCTACAACATCGAATCGAAACTAATGACAGAAGCTAAAATATCGAATTGATGAAGTTTTTTGCCATATATGTATTTATTTGTGTGCTTTAAAAAGTTAAAAAATTTAAATTTAAATGTTGGGATTATGTATTTAGACGATTTTTTCCATCGGAGCTATCGTCGGAGTATGAAAATAGAAAAATCCTTGCTAAATTTCAGACTTCCAAAGTTCCTAAAAAAATTTACGAAATTGCCTCTTTTACGTTAAATATGTCACTATTAAGGCTCATAGTTTCAATTCAGAATTCTTCAGAACAAAATAGAAGAAGTAGACGTTTATTCCATTATTCCAACATTCGTCCATGTTCCCTAATCATCTCCAGCCTGAGGGAAATAATAAATGAAAAATATTTTTATATTACAGATTGTTTTAGGAAATGTATTAAAAAATTTAACAGATTTTCTTAGGTGAAATATGTAATTCTAATTATTTATTTACTATATTATATTTGTATTTTTAATGTATGTTTTTTAATATATATATATCTTTTAGCTAATTTATAGTCAGCAATGGGTTAACGTCCGAGTCACTTTATTCGGGATCCAGACAGACTGTTTTTCCCTTTGTGGCACCCAGTTCCATAACTTGCTAGGCGGCAATTGTAATGGAAGTCTTCCGGCTTCATGGACCTCCATCCTTCCCGACGAGCCCCACCCACCTCGTGCCCGGACCCATCCCTGCAGATACCGTTGAACGAGAGCTCCTGCTTCTGCCTTGGTGTTGGTAATTATTTTATGGAGTGTGGCGGACGGGGCGCAATCTCTTCGCCTGGGTGTGTGCGTGGGCAACTTATGTTTACCAAGTGCGAAAGTGGAAACGTGCTGCAAACATCGAGTCCTGGGCGCAGCACTATGCCACCCAGTCCTTATGTTGGTTGCCTCACAGAGAAAAATTAAATCGAAAGATCGGTTTGTGGCACAACCTTAATCTTAATATAAGAAATCTTAATACAAGGCAAACAGTAAGATCATATAATATATGTCAAAAAATACCCATTAAGAAGTATAACACTTTTATATTCGAAGCTAAAATTGATTAAATACCTATTTTAAATTAAAAATTAAGATCGTAAATCTCCCTTTCGTTATTCCTATTTGAAACAATTATTTTAATGACACATTTTCGCAGGGCCTTATTATTTATTAAAGGCTTACAATAAAGCAGAGACTGGATCCTATATCAACAGCATTCCCCTTTTTTAATAATTTGAATAAATAATTAATTAATAATTAGAATAAAGAAATCCGGTACTACTAGTATTTTTTCTCAGTGTACCGTTACCAGTTCCAATGGTAGTCCCACTTCACTCCCATTCCCCGTGGCATGTTTTGCGCTTTATAATAGGATTTGAATACAATGGCATTGTAATGAAATGTGCAGAAAACGATGGTCTGGAGACGGTGTGTGTAGCCAGTAGAGTCCTGCGGTTGCCTTCGGACTCCTAGAAGGTTTGCGATTGCAATTGCTATCCCGATTCCCCGGCACTGTCCGCTTTCCGCTTCCCGCTTCCGGTCTCCGCTGCCAAGTACAAGTCGAGCAGCTGTTCCGCTTTGCCTGTCTGCGCGTGTAATTTGAGTTGGTAATTAAAAGTAAAGCAAAAGGCAAACTGTAGCAATGGCCGCACATTAAGTTAGCATTTTACACGTATGTCCGTGCACTCGTCCTCAGCTGCCAACTACTCCACATGGCTTTCCATTCGAAGGTATCCCCTTTAAAGATGGAGCTTAGTTTCTGTTGAAGTTCGTCTTCAAAGTTAATTAAGCGAACTTAAAACCTTACTTGGAAAATGTAAAAAAAAGCATGCGAAATACTTTTCTTTTTATATGTAAAATTTTGAGGGATGTATTATCATATTTATTGTTCTTTAACGAACCCATTCCTCCAATTTAAAAAGTCGTATATAAATTATTCGGCTATCATAGCTATTAGGATAATTTCTTTCCCAATCATAATATTGCTTTTGAACTCTGTGTCAATTGTCTTTGAAACTCTTTTTAAAGACCCCAAGTTCGTACAAAAAAAAAAAAGGAACCATCAATCAACGCCTGTCGACCTTTGTTGATTAGTTTATCAATTAAATTTAATTGCAATTTTATTTTCATTAGGCTTTCAAAGCGTGCTAGCGGACCCATTTCAGTTGTGCTAATTAATGGCAGGCGTGTCTCAGGACTCCTTCCGAAATCTCACAGCCGCAGACGAATGGGTAAATCAAGCCGTGATGAAAATTACAGGCAAGGCCTCTTAAGCTGGTGGGGAAATCGGGGGCTGAATTCCTTTAATTGCGCAGCCCTTCCCTTTCGGAAGCTGTCAATGGAAGTGTCGGTCTCAGGCGCCTTTTATTTATGTTAATTCTTTAGCCGTGCCTGGCTCAATTCTTTTGTTTTGCGTCGATATGCTCAATTGCTTTTGTAATCAATCAAAGTCAAAAGCGCAAAATGTTGCTTACATATCCGCATTGGAGGGCGACAAGAAACCAGGTCCGGATGCTCGGATGGCGTCGGCGGAAAGTGCAGCCAACCTCTGGGCGGAAACTGGATTGTCATATGTGTTCGCGGGGCTCTGCTCCCGGGCTCCTGCTGGGGGGGTTATTCGCTCTATGCCCTATGCTCTTTGCTCGTAGTTTGTGTTGGTGTTTGACGTGACACTTGAGCGACACTTGAAGCCCGATAATTGATATTGTGCAGGATGAGGGTGCTCGTGGCCGGGGCCGTGGCCTGCGGATGCGCATGTGGATGGTGTGGGCGCGGCCGAGTGCCGGTGTGTGGCAGCCACGGATTCTTGTAATTGTCGCTGACACATTTTCGTGGTTTAGTTGAGGGTTAAAATCCTTGATAAATCCAAAGGAATATCAATCAAGGTCCAAGTGGTTAAGTACTAAGATGAGATTCATAAAACTCAGTAAAAATAGCAATCATTTTCTCATGCTTTGAAGCACTGAGCTATGAAAATGCTTTATTTTAAAAAGTAAATCCATTTGTCAAATTAGCAGACTTCCTGCAGCCTGCAATTGAAGTTCCCAGAGTCGTTCCTGAGGTCTGGTCAGTGTGTCAACTGTCGTCTACTTAGTGCCAACTTCAGAAACTCCGTTAGCCACGTCTCCACGGACGTCAGCAGATAATTGTTAGCCCTCAAGTCTCACCGCAAATCAAGTGCAGCAATTACAACTGGACTGCAATTCATTTGCGGCATGGATCATTAAAGGGTGTAGGGGCCGAGAACTTTGGACCGGAGACAAACCGCACGCAAAGTTGCCAACGTGGCCGAAACAGATGTCACCGCCGGAACCAAACCAGTCCAAAACAAACCCCCTCACGCCTTGTGCCACTCCCCACAGCTCTCACCCAGCACCCAGTACCCAGCACCCTCGCACCCGTAGCAACACCCTTAACCAGAGCCACCGAAAAAGCGTCAGCTGAAAGTTTTGGGAGTATAAAGAGTTTTCAGGAGAGTGATGGATGGATGGAGTGGATGAGTCGAAATGGTAATGGGCTGCAGAATGGTTTCACGCTGCTTTCAGTTCCATTAAGCATTCGATCCAATCCGGAGATGATTATGGCGACCGGCTGATGATGATAATGTTGAGCCAGAGCGCTTTGAACTTGTGAACTGACGTGCGTCGCAACTATTTCGCATTTGGAATATTTAATGTACGAAATTCACAGACCATTATCTGTCATTAGTGTCAGAAATTATGGCACATCCAGCGAAATCCTTTTAATGCCCAGCCTCCTCACCTTGCCAGCCCCTGAAAAGTCGATTCAGTTAATAATGTCAGCCCGGCCGACGAGCAGAAAGCAGAGTTGACATCTATTAGACGACTGCGAGACACTTTTTAGCCTACCCGCCAGGCCGCTTCACATTAATATTAATTTATCCCTTTCTACGTTACACTAGCCAACACAATATAGTGAAAGGCAAGTGTATGACATCCTGAAAGGCTTCTAAATAATTATCTCAATTAAATATACTTATGAAACGGAAAAGTATTTTGTGGCCTAGTGTTGTTTATCAAATTTGATCATTTTCTGTAATTACACACTCCTAACGGGGTCCATGACATTTTAATTAAGTCGAGCCAAAGCCCAAGGACAAAGTAAGCCACAAAAAAATAAGGCGAAACAAAAAGATAAACGCCCCGGTCGAATACCTCTTGAAATTATTATCATCACACCCACGAAGGCAAACAGGACTGAAAAGAGCGAGTAAAGAAAGCAAAAGTTTGGCGACAATCCCGACGCACTTTTATGGCACGGCTTTTGCCTGCGAGTGAAAATGAAGATACGAGAAAACGAGAAAGTCCTCGTTCCAAGATACCGCCATGGAGCACAGTGGGAAAGACTTAGAGGTGACACAAAACAGAAAACTATTAAATAACAGGTTTCTAAAATGTATAACGTAAAATCATAATGTACCCTGCTTTCATATTAGATACTCTTAGTTTCAGTCTTTTAGTTCTTAAAAATATTGATTAGTTCTAGGCTTAGAATTTGATTTAACAATAATCACATATATGAAACGTGGGGTTAAATACTTTAAGCTTTGACTTTAAAAAAATTTAAGATAGTCAATTAAACGCACGTCAAATATAAAATAAAATATAAAATTTTTAACTAAAATTGGGAATACATAACATTAACCAAAATACAAACATGGAGAATGTCTACAGTGTATTTTTTGTATGTAGTTTTTTTTTACTGATATCGTTCTGTATACGGAGTATAAAATTAAATATAAATCAGTGTAAAAAACAATGACAATGAAATAAGCTCCTATATACATATATATACAAATTAGAGATATTAAAAAATGCATTATTAGAAAACTACATCTGATAGCTAAGCGAATAAAGGTTTATCTTATTTTCCTTTTTTATTATTCACTATATGTCCTTCATGTTTTTCTATATCGATTAAGGAAAACACAAATTCTAGTTACATTTCGTTGAAGACTTCTAAAGGAACTCAAGACACATGTGTCCTTAAAACCGTGATTTTTTTAAACTTCCGTCGGGATGCCATCCCTAGCCAAGATACGGTGGTGAGTGTGTGCTTGCCGCCCTGCTTAAAGTATGATTGCAAGTGTGAAAATATATATGCTAAACGTGCCACCGCCTCCCCTTGGCCGTTGTGCTTCATGCGTTTTTGTTTTATGACGCGGCGACGTGCTCGGAAAATGAAAAGCACTTGACGCGCCAAAGTGCTGAACTTGGCGGTCCTCCGTCCGCATGTGAGTCCGTCCGCTGGTTCATCAGACCCCAAGCCCCCGCCCCGCAGAGCATACACACATGCTAAATCGTAAAATGCTCCATTCTCCTTTTTTTTTTCGTCGAGTCCTTCTTTACTGTTAAAGTTTTGATACCCTGCTGGTAGGGTATGCATGAAAAATGAAAAAATATGATATTTAATAACAAATAAAACGAAATTTATTTGATTTATTTTTATTAATAATTAGGGATGAAATTCAATATATAGTTTCATTATTCATAGTTTCATGGTTAAAGAAATATATACAACTTTAGCCTAGATTACGGAACAGAATTTATTATTTAGTATAAGAGTATTTTCGAGTATTTTAAGACTTAAACAAACTCAGGGGATAGCATTTTGTTTGCATAGAAAAGACAAAATTCTGATTCCTCTCTTACCCAGTGCCTTATTTTTTTATGCGACGTGCGCTCTCCTGCAAATGGGTTTCCCCTTGGCTTCCCTCACTTCAATTCCATTCTCATTTGCTCAAACAATTTAAGAAATTGTCGTCCTGTCTCGCCTCGGCACCCTGGACCAGATAGAAAAGCTATGACTGTGTGAAGTTTATAGTAAATAAAGTATGATTGTCTATTGTCGATGCTCGTTGTTTTTGTGGTTTATAAAAATTCAACACTCTATTGGCAGCACGCTCCCCCTCTGGGGTTAATTTCATTTGATTTATATGGGATTGGAAATGGAAATGGGCATTGGCCCGGCTTGAGGCTGGATTTAAGCCATGTTCTGTAATCGCTCTTGTTGATGATGTTGATGCTGGAAGCGGATTGCTGTTGTGGTCAATAAATTACCAACTGTGCAGAAAAGCGATTCACGCTTTTGTTCCCTTTCACACATTTGAAGTGCACTTTATGCTCGCTGCATACACAATTCGCAATTAATTAAAACAATTATGTAGGCAACAGCACAACGACAACATATACAACAGCGAAAAGACAACAAGAGGACATTGCTGAAAAAATCTGCCACAAGAAACACGGACATTTTCTGCGGTGAAATGTCATGTTGGCTGACAAGCACAGTTCAAGTTTTATGCAATTATGCGAATGGCATTCCCAGTGACTGGTTGAATGCCACATGAGGCAATCCACGCATACTTTGCTTCTAGAGTCAAACTTAAGCCCGAAATGGAGGTAATTAGGCAAATAGCAAATATTTTGTCAAGCAGTCTCTGTAAATTATGCCATTGTTCCTGTACCTCATGACTACCTCGCTAATAGTGATCATGGCCAACGATGAAACGCAGTTGATGTCGTTATTGGATGGTAGCTTTTGGGATAAAGGCAATTGGACTGTAGCCAGCCCTGGTAGTAAGCTGCAGGAAGACGCGAGTACCTCACCGATAGTAGGGCTCGGAAATTCCGATCTGGGTATCCCCCTTGAGACAAAGACTGGCAAGGAAGAAAGGAGAAGGGTTCAGGCTCAGTTAAATCAAAGCCGTGTATATGGCAATGATAAGCAGAACCGGAAGAAGGCTAGCAAGAAAACCATATTCCAAAATCCACTAATTAATGGAAACAATGTGAACAATTTCGAAAGAGAACCACGGACTACGAGTGGCTCGTCCTGCCAGGATTCAAAGCGGAATTGTGACAAAAACCCAACAAAGGCGACTGAAATTATCAACTGCACTTTGCCAAACGAAAATATCCGATGCTATGAAACAGGCAGATTGGATTTAACAATATTAAGACCTAAATTAAAAAGAATTCAGAAATATCAACGGCGTAGTGCCGAGTATCCACTGGAAGTAGACATTTTCTTAAATCGACGACCACTGTTTGGTAAACTGTATCCAATTTTCGCTGTCATGCCCACCCTGGGAGATGAGAAGTTCGTGCTGAACCTCACGGTGGACACCAACGACTATTTCATCGATGAGGTGGTGACAGACCCAAGGACCCAACCAAACGAGTGGCAGTATACCAACAATTTTGTAACGGAATTGCGGAAAAGGCGTATACTGCGCAAGGGATTGACCTACACGAGTTGTCATTTCTACGTCGCCAGGGCCTCCTTTTATAAATCCGATCATAATTTCGTCATCGCCAGGGTCAGTTCGTACTCGAACAGAAACAAGCTGTTGGCAGCCGGGGTCGGCAAGAAAATCAAGGTGCGGAAGCCACCAGGAGCAGCCTGCATGCCGATTTTCTCCCTACCCTTCTGCGAGGATCCCAATTACCCGCTGGCGTACTGGAGCAGGAGTCACCAGCTTTTCATGGCGGTTGTAACCGGCGATTGTGGCGATATCCAGTATGGCCAAACGCGATGGGACTTTTATGACCTGCGGGAGAAAAGTAAGAGCAGCCACATTACATCGGTAACTATTTGTAGGAAGCGTAATTCCATGAAATTGTAGCTAGATTATTTTTCAAGGGGTTACACTACAATTATTTTATACTTTTGAGAACTGTTAGTAGTTAATCGTAACTAAGATGTACCCGCAATGTGTCCTTATCTTGTATTTTTGTTAAGTGATTTTCCACGCGGAGATGTATTATTCTGATTGTATGATGAGTTAATTAGCTGTCTGCCTGTTCGTTTTACGCACAAATCCTTGGTTATCAGGGATAGCTCTCCTGTTCTTTGCATATAACATTATATATTTAAGCTTTTCTTTCACAGATCTGATTAAGCATGTTAGCCTAACAAAACATTTCGTTTTAAGCCTGCCTCCGTATGGCGCGTATAAAACGGGAGTCATATTAGTATTGAGGGCCAGTGTCAAAATAAATGGTGTCCCTACTGTAGCTCGTGTGAGTAGACTACGTCCGGCCAGATGTGTTACCCAACAGTCGATAATCTCCATTGCAGTGCTACTTGAGGTACACACCCCCCAAAGTCGATGCCAGAATTGTGGGCAATGAGCGGCGTATGGCGGATGTTCGGAGGAAAATTATACTCGACGGCAGCCGGTCTACAGACTTGGGTAGGCCGAGTGAAGGCTTTGACACCATGAACTTTGAATGGACTTGCACAAGCGAGGACGATCCGGAGAACAGATACTGCAGTTCACGTATGTCAGACAGTAAGTAAGTCATAATTGTGGAAGGGATATGGCTACAAACTTCGAACTGTTCCCGGACTTTTGATAAGTTTCAATATATAATATCATTTATATATCTTTATATTTGCCTTTAAACAAAAAACCAGGGATAGTTCGAAGCTTGGGAATTGAACTACGTTTGATATATTGATTTTTTCTACCAAAGGGCCCGTTTTGCGACTGCCGGAGAACGCCCTCGTGGAGGGGTCCCAGTACATCTTCACCCTGACCGTCTCCTCGCCAGAGAACCCAGGCTCCAACCAGACTGCCAGGCAGCTGCTTCTGGGCGTCTCCACCTACACATTCACACCTGACATCCGGTGCATTAACAACTGCGCCTACGGCGTGTATGCCCCTGACAACAGAGTCCGGCTGAAAGCCGAGTGCCAGGACTGCCAGCAGCCGATAGTTCGGTATGAGTGGTGGGTGAGAACGTCGAATGAGGACTCGGAAGGAACCCTGTTGTCGCAGTCGAAACTTGTAACCTTGCACTATCGCACAGGCACCCTGACCATCCGACTAAGGGTGGAGTTAAGGAGCAACCTGTCGGCGGAGGCCTTCTACACACTCCGCAGGAACGAGGGCCCTAACGGAAGCTGCACTATATCTCCGTCCTCCGGCATCGAGGCCGTCACCACGTTCGAGATTAATTGTAGGGGCTTTGAGTCGCCATTTGGACCCCTCTTTTATCGCTACATGGTCCCATCGGGCATCGTTGGGCAATCGCAGTACGCCAGGTATGAGGCGTCCCTAGTGGAGACCGAAGAGGTCGATGTCGTCATTTGCGACAGCACTGATATGTGCACTCGCGAGACCTTGGATGTGGATGTGAAGAAGTTCAGGTTCAAGGCCAGGACTGAGCCCAGAGATCGCATTAGAGAGATTCTTGGCAATGTGGAGGATTTGATAAAGCGCGGCTTCTGGAACAAAGCAATCCGTCGCTCTCTAGTGGCCGTAACGCATATACAAGATGTAAACCATGCCAATTTAATATTTAACAGCCTGACGAAGCAAGAGGCCGACTCGATTCCGCAGCTCGAAAGGCTCGCAGTTCTGGCGGGCAAAATGCTTTACTTCTTACAAACAATCGAAAACCAGGAAGCGCAGCTTCTGGCGCGAATCCTCAGGCAAATGGGCGACATCTACAAGGTTGTTGTGGTCCAACGCGACGAACTTCACCCGAATGCCTATTACCCGATCTCGGCCCTGCACACGTTCTACATGGCCACGTTAGGGCTTCCCCATGAACAGCTTTTGAGGCCCATGTGCACGCCCTACGATCACGAGTGCACCAATGCAATGAAACTACCTCACCATTTCAGTGTCGGATTTGACCCCCTGATCCTAGTTCAAATCAACCAATGGTTGAAGACCACGTGGTACCTGTACAAGTGTGTGTATTTCCTAGGCATGTTAGCCAGCCAGCAGGAGAAGCCATATTATGAGGCTATGCCTTTGCGAAAGATTGGCATCGCGTACCAGATGGAACCGAGACAGATAAATGACCCGATCAAGGCGCTCACCATGAAGACAATAGACCGCAAACACGAACTGCAGCTATCGGCTAAGCTTCTGGATGAGCTCCGTGCGAGACTGAACCATGAAGACATTCTGTTCCAAATAATTTCCCAGCGGCATTTCCACAATATGTTCTGGTGGTACCCGGACATAATGCCCTCAAAATCCTGCGTTCTGATAGTCCACGCCTACAGTCGTAATGGATTCCTTTGGGTCGACAATAAGTCCCGCTTGGCCAACCCTGTGGTGTACAAATCGGACGTAACCGAGTTCAACAGAGACGAATTCCACAAAGAGTTCACGACGAGTCGCACCTTAGTCCAACGCTACGAGGTTCATTACTATAGCCAGATGCTGGACCATAAGGCCATGTTGGCGGTGCGGATTGTGAGCTGCTCAATGCCGATCTTTGTCAATATGCGATTGCACAGGCGGCCAACCTCCAAGGAACTCAT
>JAEIHY010001875.1:0-90123 GCA_018904565.1 Drosophila tsacasi
ATTTTTTTTTAGAAAAGCAGGAATATTTTCCGAGAGTTTCTCTTGGGGGTTGGGAGAAGCGAGGAGATTACCTTCCCAGAGGAATCTCCTCTTTTATTTTTTTTTTTTTGAGTAGAAGTGGCATGGTTTTCCACAGGTTCCCTTGCGCCATGCGTTTTAACTCATTTGCACCTAATTGTCATGCAAACGGGGGCAAGAAGCAAGGGAAAAACAAGAAAAATTGTGGAAATGGGAAAATAAAAAAGCCAACTGAGAATGAAAAGTAGGAGAGAGAATTCTTTCCAAACCAATTTAAAATTGTACAGCTTTTTATCCTTCGCCCAGCAAAGCTGTGGTTTCTGTCTTAGCTCCATTGTGTCTCAAACGCCCCCCGAAAAAATACGACCCCAGGAAAATCCTCCTATTTAACCATCGCCAAACTCCCCAAGTTGTTGACTTAATCTGTATTTTGTTAGCATTGCATGCTTTTCACATTTTCATTCAGTTGGTCAGCGAAAAAGCGTTGTAAAAGAAACAGAGTAAAAGGGGAGCGGTGGGAAATTTGCATGGCTCAACTCCTGGATAAGGTTTTTAGCCCTAGGGAAGGGAAAAATTGCAAAAGATAAAATAAGTAGAGCGAAATGTGAATAGTAAAATACTTAAATAATATAAATTCTTCAACTTTTTCCCAACAATTTGTGGGTTTTTTCTAGGATTGTACCCAGATATATATTTAGTTTATTATTGAAGAGAAGACATGAGAAATGTCTCATAGAAAAGAAAATTAAATAAAATACGGGAGAAGGGGTGCAGGTCTCCCTCATAAAGAATATTAATATATATAATTACCCAACTTTTAAAGTTATTTCCTTGAGACAAATTTTAAGTTATATGCACCAGTTCCCCATTTACAGAAGCCTCGTTTAGATCGTTCATCATCTTTTCAGTGCAAAAGTTTTGTCGTCCCCCCCTGAGCCCTTTTTCTACCTCTCTCCTTTGTGCCAGGCATCCTTTTGTAGACCTGCTAATTCTTTATCACCTTAAACACAACAAAGAACAACCCTCATCCTGGGTGTGTCCCCCCCTTTTGGCCTGCATTTTGTCCTTTGTTAAATAGTCGGCTTGTTTTTGCGGCGCCTCATTTCTCCCGTTTATCCCGCTTTTTCCCCATTTTCCCACACATTTTGTTGTGCCCAGCTGTCCAGCTTTTCAGCAGCTAAACAATTTTCCACCTCCCCTTTATACATATATACGCATTTTTCCATCGCTCTTACTCCTCTCTGGCGTGCCATGGCATTATTTTCCATGCGTTAGTTTTTGCACAGGTTTGTCCCCTGCAGCTTCTTCATTCTCATTTTTGCAGCCTTTTTTTCAGTCCAAAATACATTTTTGTTCTTATTTTACAGAAGCTTTTTGGGTTATTTTTCGTATCTGCGGTTCTTCACCCAATTTTTGTGTTAGCATTGTAAATTGCATTTGTTTTTGTTCTCGTTCTTTTCTCCAATTTTTTTGTGTCTTTTCCTTATGCGTCCTCTGCCGCCTGCATATTTTGCTATTTATTTCGCTAGATTTCACTCCTATTTTACACTGTAAAAAAAAAATTAATTTTCTGTATCCGCAGCCTATTTTTTTTATTTAAAAAATAATACTATATTTATTTTAATGAATGCTATTATTTTGCTTATGTTAATATATGAAATACAATCCTGCTAAGTTATAGTACTTTGATTCCTTTAATTATAAAATATTTAATAGTAATATTTTAGAAATTCATTTTATAATTTTTTAAATATTATTTTCGGCAGTGCCTGTTCCTCTTTTCTATTTTGCTTTTCGTTGTATACCGCTATTTGCATTTTGTCATAGCCGTTTTGTTATTCCCTTCTACTCGCCTCTCCTCTTTTATCCTCTTGTGTCCCTTGTGTAGCTTTAAGCGTTTTTATTACCCGCAATTTGCGCATTTTCACTTTTAGTTTTAATTAACTAAAAATTTGTGCGACAACCGCGCCCACCGACCCCCTTGGTTTTTCCCACAAAATTTGCCCGAGGCCTTAGTAACTTACACACACCCGCTGCTTTTCAGCGCGTTCTGGCTCCGCTTTTCCTTATTTTCCTTTCTGATTTTCCATTTTTCTTATTTCGTGCTTGGCTCGAGCTTTTTATTTCTTTTCTATTTTATTTGGCGTCCTCGTTTTTTATTTTTCCTACTTCTCCCATTGCGCTTGCTTTGCATTTAATTTGTGTTTATGTTTTCTGCACAATTTTAATGCCATATTCTGCTGGTTTATTTTCTGCCTTGCTTTTTGTGTATTTTTTAGGTTTGCCTACAATTTTAATTATTTGCCAGTTGAAGCCTTTGTTTATGAAGGATGGCAAAAAAAAAGAGGGGAAGTCCTGTTCAACTGAGTTGTTTGTATTTATTGTGCAAAGGCTTCAAACAGTCTGGGCGGAAGGAGTCTTCTTCCATTCCCCACTGGGCTGCACCTACCAATTTGTTTTATACCAACTTGCAGAAGCCAATGATGGCCAAAATGTTTGCACTGGATTTTGGCTAGAATAAAAATAATAAAAGGATTTCTTTTTGTTTACAAGCAAATGTGAAACCTCACATAAATGAGAATTCAACAAAAGAAGATGTGAACTCATGTTTAATACTATTCGAAAAATTTATAAATAAAATGCATCAATTAGCTAATGAAGAAATGCAACCTTACATTATTTTCTATGTAAATAATAAATTATATTTCATATTATTTAAATTATTTAAGCAGTGATTACTGTATCTTCCCGACACTTCCGCACTATGTACCATTTACGCACACAATGTATCTTGTACTGTGTGTTGGCTTGTGGCTTTAATTAAACTGAACTTTCAGACACTTTTCAAAGACAACAACAAAGGAGAGCTATATTGTATCTGCGCCCCTCCCACCACCCCCCTCCGGCTTTTGTTCTGCAAACTAATTAAACATTGGAACTGCCCTGACCCCATGGCCCCATCCTTGTGTTCTTACCACTATTAATTTGTTTTAAATCGTTTTTTGTTGTTCTCGTTTCTCGTGTGTTTTTTCCTGGGCTTTCTTCTACTCCAATTTCTGGGTGCCCGTCTCCGGTCTCCGCTGAGTTTTGGTGATTAATGGCTCCCCTGAATCGGAGGTAACTTCATTTTGATTGCCTTGTCGAATTTGACCGGCACCACTGGCACATCATTTGTTTTGAGCTGTTTTGTTTTGCCGGCAATATCAATACAAACCCGAGAAAATAATACAAAATTCCCTCAATGCGATTGGCTTTTCAATTTTCCCAAAAATAAAAATAAACAAAAAAAAAAAACAAACGAAATAATATACACTTTCCTTACTCTCCTTTACCGGATTGGGTCATTAATCACGTTGAAGTTGCCTCAAATTTTCGGCCTTTCAGCTGTGTGGTCTTGACGTTTGCAACTCGCCTTGTAGGCCTTTCTTTGCTTTCTTTCTTTGGCAATAAATACACGCACACAAATTTGTTATGGGCCCCGCACCAATTGATTTGTGTTTACACATCTAACATCATCAAAATGTTGTCCGACATCGGAGGAAAGGGTGCAATTAATTGTAGGAATTTTTGTTTAAATACTGTCATTGTGCGGTGACATCAGATAATGGCATTCAAAACTGAAGAAGATTAATTTGGGTTGCTTCATTAAAAAACATGGACAATAATTTGATTTCGAAAGAGGGTTCTATAATTGTTTTCTCTGGGTATATGGGGAACAAAGTGTTGTATTTGTACTCCAATTTAATGCCATACTTTGGTAGAAATTGTTGCGAAATTGAATAATTCATATGGAAATAATCCAATGGAATATCATTTAATTCATTCGTGTTAACATAAATTGCAGCATTTATTTCCCTATCAAAATTGAATAAACGTCTGCAGTGAATTAAACTGTAGAATAATACATGTATTAATTTTGCAATTTTTGTATTAATTGTGCTGTTGAAAAAATATGTTGCATGACCTATGGTTCATTAATAATTTAAAAATTTGCATTAATGATTACATTTTTATTTAATTTCAATTGCAGTTTACACTTTTAAACGGTATCTTTCCCCCAAGTAATATTTTTAAAGAGTAAAGAGTATTTTTTCCCTAGAAGAGAATTTTAATATAGAATGTCTGTTGTTTACCTCAGCCTGGGACTTCCACCTTGAATGTTGTTTTGTTCAAACGGAGTTCAATGCCCTAAGAAATATATTTCACTCTCCCATTTTCCTCCATCTGAATGCACTCTCGTTACTGCAGCAGCTTTTGCCAGTGCAAGTGGCACTTTTTACTTGCAATAAACACTCAAGGTGGCAGACCAATTGTGCTCCTCTAAAAAGTTTAAACAAAGCGATTTACCTTTTGAATAAACAACAGAATCGAGAGTGAAGCGACCATGTATTCGAAAATCCCCACACAAGAATCACAGATTTTTCCCCCACACAACAGTAAGAGAAAACAAATATAAAGGTCAGCCAAGCATAAGGAAAAACTTCACCCAGAAAACGAAAGAAGAAAAAATCTTTTGGCAATCCATTAAATATGCCTAGCTGACGATTGTTGCTCAGATGTTCCAATCGAGTGCAAATGTCTCAATCGCCGGGCAAAAGTTAATGAAGCCCAACAATGCGCATGTTGAGCAACCAAATGAAGCCAATCGAAAATTGAAACATCATCCATCGCCAAGGGTTCTCCTTTTCCAGATTCTTCTGGTTGAGGAGACAAATTCCAGAAGAAAAATCCAAAGAATTCCCATGCAAATGGGGAAAAGGTAGCTGCTGGGTTGGAAAATAATATTATTAATGAGATTAGGAAAGCAAATTGCTGAATATGCGAAGATGGATAAGTGAGGAATTTGTGGAATATAAAAATTTGGATTGGTTTTGGTTTAAAAAAAATGTTGGCAGTGGTTCCTTATTTATAGCTTCATTATTTTATATAAGAGAATATATATATATATATAATAAGAATACATTTCTTTAAATTAGCATCTGAAATTCCACGAATTCCTATTCTGCTGTCAGGTTCGACTCCTCCTCATCTCCCCGACTTATACTTACCGCTGACAAGTTGCCCTTTTTCCAAAAGTCTTGGTTATTGAAATTCTGTGGAAATTTAATTGACTACCGAAGAGCGACAAATCGAAAAATGAAATGAAAATTGAGGCCCTCGTCAAATCTTTCGACTGACATCAACTGATTGAATATGCGGGCGGTCGGATGGGAAATGCCGAGGAACTCGCAGAGGGAGAGAGTGAAAAGCAGCGTTTGAGTTGCCAGAGAGCACAATGTTGCCTTCTAACGATTCGTCTGGGAAGACACTGTATCTGCCAGATACAGATACTTTCGCATGCAGCGCAGCTAACTGAATTTATGCCAGAGCTTTATGTGAAGCACGACCAGAAACAGATAGTGATGATGACCAAGATGACGACCGACTGACAGCCCGCTGATGGGTGGCCCGGGCTGAACTCTCCGCTGGCTGCTCGTCTTGTATCTGTCAGATAAACTTGTTATTTCGCTTCTTGCTGGATTTTTCTCCACTTTTGCTCTTGGCGCCAAGGCAGTGTTTTTAATTTTCAGCTTAATTAAATCATTTGGCCGTGGCTTTTCTCCCCCTCTCTCCTCTGCCACTCCCCCAGTAAATTATTACGGCCCGCAGCAATTTGTGGGTCATATTTTGGCCAAAATTTATGACAGCTGCGCTTCTGACTGGTGCTAAGTAAAATCAGTCATAAATTCCGAGCAGACTTTAGAGTGCCACGAGCAGGTTGAGTTCAAGTTGGAGTTTTCAACCAGAATCGCCAAAGTGCTTGAGTGGCTTTTCTTAAGGGGGTTGGGTATCCCATAAATGTCAGTAGAAGACCGTAAAATGCTGAATATGTGGAGTGCAAATTAAATCCTAGAAACATATCGGGAAGATTTCGTATAAAATCATATTTCTCATAAAAATATTTTCTAAGAATAAAGTTAAAGTATAAACCAGTTTCATCCGAAAAAAAATCCCATTATGTAAAAATTTATATAGAACAATCTTACTACAAACTCAAATTAAAATCCGATCACATTAATATCTCCCTTAACTTTCCCCGCTTTCGAGGCCAGCCCAATTTATTAACCCTATTTCATCAATTATGATTTCCTCTCCCAATCGGTTTACAGCTCTATCAAATTTCATATCTCTAGAGATCTGAAACCTCTGACCCATTTCCCCCTGCCCGGGCATAATAAGCCCCATAAAACCCAATTTTATCCGCAACTATTACTTATCTAATAAACGGCAATAAAAACCTTCACTTTCATGCTTAACCACAGAAGTCAAACGATCCCATAAAAACGGAAATTATGGAAAATGTCAACTTGTGTTGTGACCCAAAGTGAAAATTGTTTTTATTATCGCTAGTAAAATTCGAATATAATTTTTTCTGGTCATTAAAAACAAGCTGGCCAAGATTGGTGCCTTTTTTGTCTCTTGAATGCCAATGTCCAGTGTCCGGTGTGCGTGTTTCGTGCTATGGTCGACCACAAATTGCTTAATTGGTTAAGAAAAGGGGAAAATTCGTAGGGGCTGGGGGCAGGGGAGTGGCTCGGAGTGGCCACCGTGAGCCATCAAATGCTGACAGCTTGAAGTGTGTCACACACAGTGTCTTCAAACAAATTATAGACGGCGCCCGTAACTCTTCTCTATATTTCTCTTTCTCTCTCACTTGCTGTGCGCTGGCAAAGAGTTTTCCGCTTTTCCCCCGTTGCGTGTCTCTAATGGAAATTCTCCACGACCCCCTCCTTAGTAGCACTGCTCTCTGCTTTTTCAGGCGCCACGTTAGTGAGCACTCAGAAAAATGATTATATAAGGGAATTAAAAAAATATTATGAAAATAGTAATAGAACGAAATCCAGGATATTTATTTGTTTAAATTGTATTAAGTTCTTAATATACAAAAAATATTTGTATTAACAATTCCAAAAATGAGTAGATAATTTTTCCGAGTGTATAAGTGCATTTGACATGAGCCAAGAGCAGGTCTCAAGCCCTCTAATTGATCAAAGGAGCGATGTGAGACAGAGGGAACCCGAGTTCAGAGTTCGTGCTTCGGTTTATGGTGATGAGATGAGTGTTGTCGATATGTGGAGGTCAGCTCCAGCTCCAGCTTCAGCCTCTATGATGATGAATTTCATGGACTAAGTGGCTGAGGGACATGAACCTCGTTCGAGTGGAAAATCATTGACTTTTGATATGATAATAATAGGGTAGGAAAAGAACCAAAAAACGAGATCAGGGCCCATGGCGTGTCGTTGTCATTCAAGTAATCTATTTGAAAAGTTCAGGGTATTTATTGAATTAGAGAAGACTGATTATTAAAATTAATCAGTTCATTTTTGAACAAAAATATCTGTTAAAGATTCTTGAAAGTAGAAAATTTGTTGAATTTTCTGTTCATTTATTTTCCACATTTAATAAACTCAAATTTAAATTCCAAATAAAGCTCACTCAAAGGCTACAATCAAGCTTAACTGATTTCTTAGCCCACAGTCTACTATTTTGTATTGTTGCTGTGGTAACACTCGGAGATTTCACGACATTGAAAGGGATTTCCTCTCAAAGAGTCTCCACAATTCATGTATTAACAAACAAACAAAAGCAAAAAGTGGAAATAAAAGTGCCACATGCAGCACTTGTCACAAGCCCGAGCTGAGCACAAGTATTTACAATCAATAAACGTGAAAACGAAAATGAAATCGAACTTCGAGTGGGCACTGGAAAAGTTATGCACTCGTCAGATACATTTTGCAACGGATCCAATACGATTTCCATCCAATCGAAACCGAAAGTGGGCGTTGCTAATTAGTGTTTGTCCGTTTGACCTTCCGAAACGAGATTTATTGTCGCCCATTGGAAATATTCAATAAATTATGCGCCTTTTTACCCCGGCAAAAATGTATTTGATGTTTCGGTCTTTTACTGCCTTTGACCACGGTTTCCCCTTATTTATAGTTCGTTACGGTTTGTTAATAGGTATTTAAATTGAATCGATTAGAGCTAGATAAAAAGGGGGATAGGAAAATGCATTTTGATTTGCATTTCAAAAGGAAGTTTGCCAAAGCCAAAGCAAGCACATTTATTGATTTCAACAGGGAGAAACAAGAACATCAAAAATGTAACAGAAATTCTCTTTAATATATATAAAAATTGTGAAAGAAATCAGACAATTTTCAACTCATTTCTGTCGAAATTGATTGAGATTTCAGCATTGATTTAGTTGGATTTCCGCCCAACTGCCATCCGGATTCACTTTTCCCTTTGCTATGCGAGCGAGTATCTCGAGTGCATCGGCAATTCCCGGCATGCTCCTTGTTTGTAGTACAGTTGTGTACACATTGAGTAAGTCAAGTTCAGAAAAAAGGAACAAATCGAATGAATTGATGCAACAACAAAAAAAATTGAGCGAAGAAAAAACTTGTTCAAGCTCTCTGCCATTGACGAGCAGAGAAGGCAGTGTGCAATGACAAAGTGCAATGACAACGAGAACATAAAAAGTATCAAGTGCTCTGTCCAAACGTTGAACTTCTGCCACGCCCCCACTCGAACGCCTACCAAATAGTGAAACAGCAGGCCAAAATAGAGGGGAACAGAGCCAGTGAGACAGAGAGAGAGAGAGACAGCAGCCACAGAGCGAATGCCATTAAAGTGATCTATGAGCTCGCTGAAGTTGCCAATATTGAGAGCGTAAATAAACTCTGCTGGCCAGGCCAGCACAATATAAATTATGTGCTCATGCTTAATAATAAATACAAGTGCGTGACAAAAGAATTCAACAGTTGAAGGATCTAAGGTGGAGCAATAAATATATTTAAAGTTTGCATTTGAAGTTTCCGACACGTCTGATGCATTTGTTAATGAAATATTTAAGAGGAAATACAAATAAAATATATTTTCTTTACTTAAACTATTATAAGGTTGTTTTTAACAACAAAACAAGAAAGGTAGAAAACTTCGGCAAGCACCCTTTCAATAAGAAAATATTTATATATTTGCATATTTAAGGATTGGTTGCTATATGATGAAGTAGTCTGATTTTGATCAAATGAACACCGAATTTCAAAAATAATGCCAAATAGCCATGTCTCCAATTATATGAAAATATGTTGGAAACTGGCTTAATTATAATTTTTTCTTCAAAATTTTAGGATTGTTCCTTTGGCAGCTAAAATATATATTTTGTCCGTTCCGAATTATATAGTAGTGAGAGCATATAGAAGACTAGGTACAGTTTCATTTGCGTTGCAAATGTTTGACTAAAATTATAATACCCTGCAAGGGTTTAACAAGCCCAGCAAATATTATTATCACAACTTGTTTCCCTTTAATGCCCATGTAAATGCACTTAAATTACCCAATAATAATTTTGTCATTGGACAAAATTTAATTTACACCACACAGATCTTGGCTGACATTTAAAAATTACCGCTATCACTTCCACTTTCATACGACGAACGTTCGTAATTAGCTGAGAACTCATTTGCATCGACTCCCCCTGAAAAGCACACTTCCCCCGCGCTTATCAACATCGATTATAAAATTGTCACGCTTCTGACGCCGCACAAAAATAATAATGCAAGAAAAAAAAGCATTCACACACAGTCACATACAGACAGGAAAGAAACTCACTCACCCATTGGCGACGCCTTCAAAAATGATGCCATAAATTCACAAAATTATGACATGAAAAAATAAAAAACCCACCAAACACAAAAAAAGCGAAGCGAACGGCGAAGGAAAAAAGTCATTATCAATTACGCCACTTAATTATTTTTATTGGAGCATAAAATGCTCCATTTCTCGGTAATGCGACACGCACACAGTCAGTGGGCTTTTCTCGCTGTCTCTTTTTCCCGGGCTCTCCCACTTTTTCCCTCTCTTTCTCTCGCCCCTTTCTCCATTTCTCTGCTTTTGTCGCACATGTGTCAATGGAGTGCTAATTGTCGCGTGCCCACATCTCACTGGGAGAAGGCGAAACGAGGACTGGGGCATTTCCTTGTCCGGGACTTGAATCCTGTTCTCTATTTCTCTAGAGAAACAGGGAGAGAAAAATAAGGGGGAACAAGGGAGAATTTGGGTGCTCACTTGACTGCCTCTAATAGCTGTGCCACTTTTGCATAAATCACTTGGTGTGAAGGGAATAATTGAATGTGATATGTCTTGTTCGGGGCTTGGCACCCAGCTTAAAAAAAGAATTGTAGGCGTTACCCTGAACGCACTTTCTAACCAAATTTTGTATATTTTATAAAGGCATTATTCAACCGCAGTTGACACCAATGACTCCTAAATTGAAGGAATAATTTGCTCAACGGAAACCGCGTTGGAGTCGCTCAATTCAAAGCGATTAAGACGACGCGCTTAAAGACGTTAAATAAGAAATGCAGCCACAACAACTATAAAATTAAAAAAGCAATTGACACAAATTGACTAAACATAATTTGAAAGCTATGCAGTGACTCATAGTGACTCATATTAATTGTAAAATTAAATAAAACTCTGGCAATGTCTTAACTACAGGTTTCTAATATAAAAATTTACGAATAAAATATTTTAAAAGAACAAGAGTTGTACAATTTTTTGGTCTACATGATTTGATTTATATTTCTTCCTCATGAATCAATCCTTTTGAAAAACGTTTAAAAATCGCTTCGAACTAAAACTCAATCTAAACTCAAATAAATCAAGTTAACAAAAATCTGCACTGCAATTAGCCAATTCCAACTATTTCTCTACATTCGGTTGTTGGCCAATTGTCTAGGATTTTTTTAGCCAGCTGCTACGCGATTGTCTGAGCAATTAAAAAGCATTTAGCTGACCAGAAAAACGAAGGAAAAACCGAGGCACAATTGAAGAGAGAGACATGTGTTTGTGGCGTTTATAGCGTATTAATTGACTTTTTGTTGATTGAAAACTATTTCATGATTGCGCACTGTGGCAATCTTTTCTCTGCACTAATTTAATTAAGGCAGACGACCACCCACGGCAAAATTGCAGTTTTTTGTTTGGCGCCGCGGCAATTTTCGCGGGAAGACAGCAGATTAAATGCAACAATTTGTTGCTTTGTCAGCGAAATTGTTTGCGGGAAAGTTGCCATGGGAAAAACATGGCAGCATAAAAAATATATTAAACTGCAGATCAAGTCAAGTAAATATTGCTTTTAAAAGTATTTAAGCATTTTGACATTTAATTTACTCTATGCTTTTTAGTTTACAATTTGACTTAAAAAATTAATTTATAACTTAAAAAAAAAAACAAAAAAAAACATTCAATAAATGTTTATCAATAATTTTTTGTACAATTTATTGTTACATAATATCAATCTCATTATATTTAATTTTTTTATTTTTTTTTTACAAACCTGAAACCTTTCAATGATTGGCTTTAAAATTTGCAATATTTATAGAAATACATCTTATTGAAATTGAATTTAAGTACTATCTTTTTGCCCACTCCTGTATGTTGCAGGAGGTACCTAATGGAAAGCCTTTTTGCTGATTTAATATTATACATTACATTAACTTTAACTTGCCGGCGGGAATGCCATTTCACTTGTCATAAGACCAAAATCCATACATCATCATCATGATCATTCCGGCAACAATGTTGCTGGCAGCATGTTGCTCCCGGGACTGGATTTCGTTAGTTGGAGATTTCTTACCTCGAGAGTTGGTAGTTCGATGATTGATGGCTCGTTATCCATTGGAGGCCGACACTTGAATACTAAACGCCCGAGTGACTCAACAAGTTGCAGGTTGCAGCACACGCACCAGTAGAAGAAAGAGATGGCTGTGACGGCTGGAAAAGAGACGGGACGAGACACACCCACGCGGGATTTGTGGTTCGGTTTCTGCAATGTTTGCATATGAGCTGATTATGAATATGACCAGAATGGCAAAGAATAAAGAAATAACCGAGGAAAAGAGAAAACTTGCAGTGGCGGCAGCAAAGTTTGCTCCCAAGTTTCTCAGTACAAAAGATTATCCGGACAAATTGTACAAGATTTGAGCTGTAATGCGAATAAATGATATGTGAATGCGTTTTGCAGTGCATTTTGATTACAAATTCCAAAGAATTCACTAAGAAAACGAAGGGAGCGGCCTAAGGGATTGTTGTTCAAAAGATTTTGAAATAAAAACAAAATGTTTATGTTAGTATTCTCGGAGAGAATGTTTATATATGGCAGACAGTCTTTTTCTATTGGGTTTACCTTTACTTAAAAGTGTCATATTTGGTTTATTGGCTTGACAATTGAGAGTTTGCTAAAAATTTATAATTTTCCATTGAAAACTCTTCTCAAAAACTTTATTTTAATATAATATTCTATTTTATGTTCCTTTTATATTGTTCCTTATAATTAATTATACATACTTGGAACCATTAATTTCGAAGCGTTCTCCTCTGCAAAGTGACTTTCCTTATAATTTATGCAACCCCCATCCGACTCTACATTAAATTCAAATCCCTTTTAATGATCACTAAAATATCCCTTAGCTCTAGTAGAGTTTTTCCAAGTATTTTCCGCTTCCGGTTCAAAGGCATCTGCTACCAAGTAGGAGAAATACTTGAACTCCCATCTCGCAGAGATAGTTGGGCAACAGTGTTTTGTCTGCGGGTTTAACTACTGGCAGTAACTATTTTTATACCCTCCTATAAAAGAGCGGAAACTTCGCCCAGCCTGAGAGCCTGAATGCCTGAATGGTTGCCTCACATTAGCAAGTGGCAGAAATGTTACAGAACTCTCCGACTTAGACAATTGCAACTTTGTTTCGATCCGCCCACGGACGAAACTCCTGAGTACGAAACTCGAGTTCAACTGCAATAATTCTCCCTCCTCTTTTCGTTGCAGGTAAGTGCTGCAAAGACATTAGAAGACAGCGATGGCCATGTAAGTACCGCCGCCAACATGAAACCCACCCACATGGCAGCATGGTTTTGCTGGGAGCAACAGTTGCGGTTAGAATATTAGGGGATTAACCGGGATTCTTTAAAAATATTCTTAAAGTTTACTCAGATATTTCAAAAGTTAATTAAAAGAAATTAAGAGACACCTTTCTAATACTTAACTAAACTAAAGCCTAGTTCAAGGGAGATTATCTTATACTTTCTTCCAGAACAATTAATAGTTATGTATTTATTTTATAACAATTAATCAGTACTTAACCAGTGAGTTAATGATAGGTTTACTCTCTTGAAGCCACTATTATTTTGTATAATTTGGTATGAACGTTTACTTGCTTGTCTCTGTCGATCTGTCTATATGTGTCAAGTAAAATATAGTCAACATGAAACTACAACTAAACCACAGACTATAGAGAAACCACTCCTGACAATTGCCGGCACTTCCGTTGCATTGAACTTGCCATATACGCCCCCATCATCATCATCATCATTGTGATCATAAATCCACACACATATATACTATATACCCAAGTAGTGAGTGCATCTGTTGTGCCCCGGGTGGATGACCTGCAAACGACTGCGATTCCGATTCCAAGCCCAACTCGAACAATTACAATAGGCGTCTTGCTTAACGATCGTGACCAATTTGTTGGTCAACCATCAACAACGGCGATCGGCGAGCAACGAGATCTCCGCCTGCATCTGCAATCGTTTCGCAAATATTTACACACTGGAAACAGCGGGAGAATGGATCCCCTTCTGCCCCATCTATTTATTGTGTGGAAACCCCTTAGCCCCCGGCTGTCATCGCTAGTGTCGCACCCACAGAGACCTGTCCATTAATTCGATATGCGATTTGCTGTGAGCACTATATGCGCTATATGCGCCATGCCGATGCAAAGTCTGCGGCTGTGCATTGAATATTCAATTAAAATGCGGCGTCGACTGCCGCCGACTGCCATGAAAAATCATCAGAAAATGGTATGAGAAAACTATATAGAAGATTTGAATGCTCTAGGTAGAAGTAGGAACGGGGTTTCAAGAATTTTAGTTACATTCTTTAACAATTAATCTTGATACATTTACAAGATTAAGACGTTTTTATATCCCTAATGAGTTACATTGTAAAATTTGTATATTTCATAAATGAAAGAACTTAAAATTCCATAATTAAATGGAACCATAAATCGTATCAAGATAATTTCTGCATAATTCCTACTACAGAATACCTTTATAGTTATTATTTTGTATATATTTTAAGCAATAAAATCTGCTTCTTCTTTACTTTAACCCTTACTTATATGGTAAAAGCAGCAAAAATATATTCTTTATAAAGTATTCAGCAGGATGTGATAAATATAATATCACCATAAACTCTTAATAATTTTCCCCCAATAGCTTCCTCAAGAATATATCTAATAAGCCACACACGGTTTCAATTACTTTATTTTTCGATCGCAATCAAAGAAAAACCCACGTGCCAGCGCCTCCGTGTAGGGTATAGATGGATCCCCAGCAAATTCATTACCATATATAGCTCTTGGCGCTGGAAAAGTGGAAAAGAAAACGTGACTTGTCTGGCTCCCGTCTGCCGGCAGTCTAGTGGTCTGAAATTCGTTGCGAACTCGGTTTAATTGAAACGTTGGCCCGCGAACTTGACGCTGATTTGACTGGCGAATGTCGTTGGGCCTCTATGGCCATGCCCATATCCATATCCGTATCCTACGATTACTGACATTACTTACCCTGTGACCTACATCTATTTTGGGCCGGGATAATGGCCAGAGGAACTGGGAAAATATGTAAAAGGGAGGGAAAAGGGTCTGGCGAGAGACAAGCCCCGGCCATGTTGCGCGGAAATTTATGACTTTCATTTGTGTTTTTCTCGCACAAATCACGAATGCGCCACAACGACACCCGCAGCAAATAAAATAAATTGAAATGTGGGTCAATGTTGGCGTTGTTGTGGCTGTGTGTTCCTCCCAGAAGGGAGTGGACCCAAATGACCCGTCAACAGACCACACCGAAACCTAAATGTGCATAGATGGCCATTTATTTGGCACGGAAAAAACCAAAGCCCTCGAAAACAATCGGCTTTTATTGGTTATGTGTGTATGCAAATGTGGGCGACAATAAATGTCGCCGAAAAATATGTAAATATCAGCGAAATATATTTAAAACCAATATTTAACTGTGTTCCGAATATCCAAACATCGGATGGACAATTGCCAAATTCAATTTCCTATCCGCAAAAGCCATGCAACGCCTTTCAATTGTTCGCATTTTGGCCGAGTTGGCGATTTGGATTCTGTATAAATTTTGTGCTGTCGTTTGCCATTTTAATTTAATGCAAACATTTGTGCAACAAAGATTAATTATTAAGTGCATGTGGATGTATGGCAGATTTTATTGCTGCCAGCATTGAGTTTTAATTGCTTTGCTTTATTTTCGTGAATGTTTGTTATTGTTCTCAGCTCAGGTGAACAGTTGTTAGGGGCAACAATTGTATTTTGTTTATAAATATGTAGAGCTTTAAATGACCGCTTGCCTGCTCTTTTCGGAGTGCTCTTAAACTCCATTAATAGTGTTTACACAGGAAATATTATTTTAGTTTGTATATCTTGTGATTGGCCATGATGGTGGTTCATTTGAACAATTAAGAAGAGTAATCAAGAGTATTTAAATATTTTTAAAGTATACTTTACTATTTTTGTTGAGGATGTACTAGTATGCAATATTTTGTTATTAAATTTTTTAATTAGAAGTCCCAAGCTCTTATTTATAATTATTATAAATACACCTCTGAGTCGCTACATTCCTCTAAGGATTATCAAATATATATTTTACTATATTTGGTAAGATGTTAGCAATATTTTAAAATTATGTTTTAATTTAATCCATTATAAATACACTTCCAAACCCGCTTTATTGCCCTAAGGATCCATCAAATAGGATGTATCATCATCACTTTACTAATTAGATTTGTGTTTCCACAAAATCTACCTGCTCTGGATTTCCCCCTTCCCCAGGAATTTCCACACGCCCTCTGCAAACACGACCGCAGTTCATTAGCCTCCATTAGAGCAGGAAAAGCGGCAACTACAATGAGGAAAATGGGGAAAAAGATAGAGTGGGGGAGGCCGCATCGGATGAGGTGCGAAGAGGGGGAATGGAAATTGCATTCACCGAGGAGCAGATAATTGTAAGACTGCGGCACCATTCAATTACGAGATCCAAACATCTCTGAATAGAAGGAAAAAAAGGGTAACAGCAGCATCGCCCTCCGACTCAAAGAAGATTTCCCAGAGCAAACCTCAGCCGGAGTTCAAAGTGCTGGCGCTGGGAAAAAAGAGATACGGGAAAAGTGTGGTTAGATTAACAGACAGTGCACTTGTTCACGGGGTTTAATGCCCGATAAACAGGGGATCCATCTTCCCCCAAAGACATATTTACATACACATATAACCCCTTAAGAAAAAATATCCCACAAACTGATAAGAAGCTGCAGCAGAAGCTTGAAGTCCGGAAAATGTTGACAATCATTAGGGGGAAAAGTATAAAAGAGGGTTGGGTTTGAGTCGAAAATTTCAAGCTGTCAGTATACATCCCTTTATCGGGCATCAATTGAAAGTTTTTCGTTGTTAATGAAATTACTTAAGCGAGAAAAATCCGAAAAACCCGAAGGGCATAACAGCAGAAAGTCAAGAAGTCTCCCGAAAAATTAAAGTTTATAAAATGGACGCGTCCATAAAGCCAATGAACCCTAAATATAAAATCAAAGTCAATCGCTTTCGACTTTAGCTTACGAAATTCTTGGCAAACTTTTACAGCAAACCGCTTTCAAAATATTTAATGCTGCTCCCTCAATCGTGAATTTTAAGCCCTTTAACATTGGCGGCATCATCATTTATTCAGGCTCCCCTCCTCACTGTCTTGGCCGAGAGCCTGTCATGGCCCGATAAAATTATGAGAAAGTAAGAAATTAAATAAAGCACGAACGAAATCAATAAATTGCAACGTCTGAGAGGCGCCAAAAACCCACAGGAAACTGCCATAAACTGGCATTAAATATACATGCCAAACACTTACGGGCTTATGTATATTTACGAGTCCGATATGTGAGTGATATTTACATCATTTAAGCGGAGAGAAGCTCAAAAAGCGAACATCAAAATGAAAAACGAGATGAAAAAGTTCCCTTTTGAAGGGAAAGGTGGCGAGCAGAGATATTCTCGCATGCGAGGACATCGTTTTCCAGGAATTACACAAAATGAAAAATGATACAATGTGTGTGGGAGATCTTTGACATGAAACAAATTTAGAACAAGCATATTTCGCATGAACTTCAGCACATCAAAAATAAGGAAAAACAAGTAATTAATAATAAAGATGTGTTAAATGGTTTAATAAAATTCTAGGAAATATTTGAGCCAACGAGCTTAAAGTGATATGTGAGTTAAGGAACTCAAGTTCAGAAATTTAAGCCAGCAGCTATGATTATCTCTTTATTATATCTGACTTTGGTATCCAACTTATAGTATTTAATATCATGAAGCAAGCTTTTTGAAATTCTATGCTATAATTCCACAAAGAACTTCTACTTAATTTCATTCACAGTATTCCATTCATTTTGATTCCTCAGTTGCAAATACAAACAAACCATTGAGAACGCTTTCTTTGAATTCCCCGTTTCTCTGACATTCTTTTTATTTTTGAGGGCCCTCTGGAACTTGCTCTGAAGAGTTTATTATTTCCTTTTTTTCACCCAACGAATTTATTTATTTTCAATCAATGCTGCAGCTTCTGCAATTGTGCAGGCATCTCCTTACATTGCGGGGAAACCCCTCGCTGCAAGCCAACGTATCAAAAGCGGAGCAAGTTTTGTCGTTTCGCCTTGCCACTTTTCAAGGGGGTGCCATTTAAAGGGGGGTTACGCGGACAGAGCAGGGGGATGACGGGGAGGAGGTGGTTTGCCGAGGAGCGCGTGCCGCTTGGAATATTTATGAGCTGCGTCCATCGCCGGGACAGGCGTCTTTGGCCATCAACTGACGGAAATCAATGTTGACCCACTTGGGGTTCAGGAAAGAAACTGAGGAAAAAGTAAGACAGACTTGGCAATGGGATCGGGAAACTGAAGGCAGCACTCCGCACTCCGCGCTCCCCACTCCCGCCGGCGAAAGTCAAGTGAAGAAATTAATTTCCCAGCAAGTCATTAATATTAAGTTTTCGCAGGCAAACCCAAAAAAGGTCATAATGAGACTGGGACTCGCAATTTAAATTGTACACAACTGTCGCACCTTCAATGGTTTCCTTTTTTTTGTTTGGTATTTTCACTGGAATTTAATTGCTGTTGGCACATTTATTTTGAGCGCAGTCCTTCCTTTCACCATCTATCTCTTTATCTTTATCAAATGGCACACTGATTTCCGGTTCCGCTTAAATTTATGCTTTTTGTGCAGCTTGTTGTGGCTGAGTGGGATTTTGGTTTCGATATTCTTTTGAACAAAACGTGCAAAAAACCTTTTTGGCCATGCTCAATTGGCAGCCAAAACATAAATCTGATTTATCGAACGAAATTACAGCAACAGAAGGGTGGAAAGAGTAGTGGTGTTAGAGGGTAAAAACGGACTACGACTAAGAGGGATTTTAGATACTCTACAGGTTAGGTTTCAGAGCGTAAAAATATATATTGAATTGTCAAACATATTTTTAATTCTAATTCTGTAACATGTTCTCATTGTTTTTAATTTTTAAAAACATATTCCTTGCTTTAAGATATTAATATAGGTTTAATTTAATTTGAATTACCCGGAATCTAGCTTATTTTTCTTTTGTATATAATTTTAAGCTATACTTTACTGAGCTTTTAGAATTATTTGTTATCCAAGTATTTCTGGCAGCTTTTCTGTCAGTCCTTAGTGTCCCAAGATCTCCCCTACGCAAAATATAAGCATAAACTATTTTATCGCCTTCGGCATTTGGCTTTGGTTGCCTTTGCAGCTAGTGCTTTTTGTTTTTATTTTTGTGGCAACACCATCCCGCTTCTTGCACCCCCTCGATGCTTGGATTTCCGCTGCAATCGATAGCCGGGAAATTTATGACCAGTGTTGCCTTACTAAATGAATTTATGGCGAGCGTTTAGCGCCAGCGTTTCGGTTTACGAGCTGCAGTTGCGCTGCACAAATAATATGCGTTGCGTAGCCGTAGTCCTTCTCCCCATTTTCCACATTTGCTTGGCAACAGTAACAACAACCAGACCGCAGAAAGTTGGCAACACTGAAAATTCATTTTCGGTTTCTGGCTGCACTCTTTTTCCTTGCCGTTTGTGGTTAACTTTTTTTTTTTGGGTGTTCTGCTGACCAGGCCGAAACTTTTTGCGGCCACTGTTGTGCGCCTGAAAGCAGGCTTTAAACTTTGCCCCCGATCTGAGTCCGCTTTCTAACGGCTGCTCGCATCCTTGGCGTTGCAGTTTTAAATTTGTTTTGCAAGCCGTTCATAAATTTGACACTTTTTGGCTGCCGCTCTGCGTCGGGCATGTGAGTGTCCTGAAAGGCCTCAGGACCTGGCGGAAAAGCTCGCTGGAACAGGAGGGGCTCAGGCAGATTGCAGGCCAGTTGGCAAGTATTTCTGTGGTTTTATCTCCATGCAAAGTAAACTTTTGGCGCTCGCTGTGGCTTTTCTGCAGCGCTTTGAATTGCAAAATAGTTGGTGGGGTTAAAATGGGCGAGGGCAGCAGGGGGTTAAGAGCGAGCAGTGCTTCTGGCATTAATGTTGTCCTGGATTGTTGCGGTTTTCTTTGCCAACAAGAATGCTGGCTAATTAATGAGGGTTTCAAGTAGGCTGCAGCTTTTGAGGTTTTTTATGATCACTTTAAACTTTGGTAATAAAAAATAAAATATGAGTATTTTCTATGTTAGTTAAAGTTAATCTAAATTTAATTTAAACTTTGTAATATGTTATGAAACCTAATTAAAATTCACTTTTAATTAAGAGGGTTTTTTTAGCATACTCATCAACGCTAATGAAGTCGTGTGTTGGGCAAATCTGACATCTCTGTATCTCATTTCAAGCGAATCCATCGACCGACAGCTGTCAGAAGCCAGTCCGTATGTTTTCCACCTCTCTGCCTCGCTCTAGTGATATCTCTATCTCTGTTTCCCTTGAATTCTCCCCTGCCCTATCAGTTTTCTGTTTGAATCCCGCCTCCGAACTGCCCATCCCACAACAAACATACTCGACACAAGGACATGCAAACCGACATATAGACATTCGTGGCAAGTGAAAGTCCGCAAACCGACGGACACTATCCGCCCAAAACAAGGGGGTCCATTTAATTGGGGGCGTGGTTGTCCATTGTTGGATGAGGTGAGGTCAGCATGCGGATCCCTGTCAAAGGGTCACTCAGAAACCAATGGCAGCGAGGTGCGCCAATTTTAATTCGAACACGGTTACAAGTCACTGTGGGTTTAATAATAACCTAAAATTAATATTATTAAAATAAATAAATCAAACCAAGTTTCCTATAAATAAGATAGTCTTTTCATAAAGTTTAACATAATTTTCTTATCAGCTCTTTTGAGGTAAATGAGAAAGAGAATAAATAGAATATATCGCTTGTGCTTTAATATTTTTTGTTTTTATATATGTATATATTATAGTTTATTGGTATTTTATATAAACACCACACTCTTACCCACTGCAGTGGGTACAGTGCACTGTAGAGCATGGGTTACCTTAAAGGGTGGGCTGCCAAAATTGAGCGCCATACGCAGGATGCCCACCAGCTGCATTGTGATTCTGGTTCATGTCCAGCAAAGGGGCCAACTTGTTGTTGCTTTCCGTAACTGCAGCTGACAAGCCCGGAAACTGATGGAAGGAGTGCTGTGTCGGACAAACCCCAGGCACACCCCCACACTTCCTCTGCTCAACACCCTCCCATACGCCCTCCCTTCCAACATTCCGCCCAGCCGCATGTGTGTGTTTGGGCGTGGTCAGCATTAACTTGCTTAATGATGGCAAGCCAGCAAAATAAAGAAAAAACGTAATTTAAAATTGTAGCACAGCACACTGAGCCATATTAAATCGAAGTAGACTTAAAATTATAACGACTAATTTTGTTTAAAACAAAACTATACAACATTAGTCTTATCTGAACATTAATATAACTATTTATGCTCTAAACGTTAGTTAGTTATAATTGGGTAAACGACGTCTTAACGTTCTCTTAAATTCCAAATACTCACTGGCAGGGTATTAAAGCCCTGCCAAAATGACCAAAGGAATAAACGCATGCGAAACGGAATATACATATGTGAAGCAATATATACCTCCCTTACGGGTCATATTCCCGACCAGCGATTCAAGGGCCCCGAAAGATCCGAGGTGGAACTGCTAAAGGTTGCCATCGTTCAGTCGGCTTAACATTTATAATTCATTCGCTGTTGGCCTTAAAGGACTTTAAGCTGCCTTTTTCGCAGCACAGTCGGCTTGTTGGATTTTACGAGTACTGCTGCTGTTCCTGTTGCTGGTGAATGAAAAATAAGGCACCTGGGAAATTTGCGTAAATGCTGAGGCAGGCAGAATGTACATAAATAACGTTAAATTCATTCAAAAAGCAAATTACACGTGTGTGTTAACGCAAGCGGTCGAGGTGTTTTAATTAAATTATAAATGCCTGCCAGGGACGCAAATAATTATTAAAGTGAGCAGCCGGTCAGGCGTTCGCCATATTCTATCAAATTATTTCAAATTTTGATGGATTGTATTATAATTTAGTCGCCTAAAATATTCGCCACACTGGTTTCCATTTTCGGGCACAATATTTATGGTGAAAAGCCACAAAAGCATGCTTCCGAACAGCTGCCAAATGCACATTAACCGCACCAACCGGCCACCAACTGAGCCACACATTTGCACCGCAGACGCCACAACGAGAAAGAGATGGCCAAAGGCCGACAGACAGCGAGAGAGAAAGAGAAAGAGATATTGCAACTGAAGCCGGGAAAAATATGTGCATTCATAATAAAAATTTATGAGACCAGCCTTAAAGAAAAGTTGGCAAAACTTTTGGCCGAAGAAGAAAAACTAGAAAGAGAAAGAGAATAGGAAATAAAAAGATACAGAGACAGAGACAGAGGAAGAGAGAGCGAGCAAGAGAAAGCGCGAGAAAGAGACAGAGGTGGACAGACAAAAGTTGTAGCAAATTGCTTCGTAAAAACATCAACTTCATTGCCATTATAAAGTTCAACAAATACAATTTATATGCAACAAAACGCATCGAGGCAAAACAGGTAACATTTTGCAGGGACAGAAAAAGAGATAGAGATAGAGAGAGATAAAGAGATAGAAAGGAAGCTACTGCACATGATGAGTAAACAACAATTACCCCAGCAAACCAAAATATTTTCGTCTGCATTGTTGTGGGTGCATATGTGTGTGAGTCTCTGTTATTTTTCGTTTGGATATTTTTCACTTTTCTCCTAGCGGCCACAAAAAAAAACTTTTGCATGCAAAACTTTTCTTTCCGCTTTTCAGTTCGAAGCATTTTTTATCTGGCCAACTTTTGTTCGGTTGTTCTATGCAAATAAATTTTAAAAATAATTCCCCGCGTCACATGCGGCGTATGCGCAATTTGACACGAACACCCCGAAAGTATGCAGCACGAAATGGGGGAAAACTCATTTCAAACATTTTTCAAATCACTTCAAACGCGAGTTTTCAGTTTGCCAGCACGCTCCTTGCCACCTATCCCCAGAGTCCATTTTTCATGCAGCTAATAAATAAAAGCATTCGACTTTGATATGATATCAAGAGCACTGCTTCTACTCCAATTTCTCGAGCTGCACTGGGAGAAATATAGGTGGAGAGCCCTTCCTTTTCAGATCTAATAAGTTAAAGAAAATATTTGAGTTTAAATGTAGTATTTTATTAGAAAGTTTTAGCTATGCGAAGCCATTATTTAAAATTTTAAATTTAAACGATTTTTCTATTTATTATCTAATCAGACTCTTAGTTGTTACATATCTAAGTTTATATCTTCATCTATTGACCAATTCCTTTAAACTAACAACGGTTTAGCTTCGCGGTTACCCGAGATTCAAATTTAATTATACATTTTAATCGCTGAAATACCATTTAGCCAGGATTCTTGGATTTTCCCTGTGCACCCTTCCGTCCCATCGAAAGACCACTCGACTGGGAAATGGAATATGACAAACAGCAGCAGACGGAGCAGAGCGAACCAGACAGGAATGGCCTGTGCAAAGTAGTAGAGGGAATCCCCCGAAGAGAGGCTGCAATATTTCAGCACTCAACTCGACAGCCAAGTGTCTAATGGTAGGGAATAGCGGGGCGAAGGAAGAGTAGCAGCTCTCCTCGAGGGGCGTTTGAGTTTTTAATAAGCAGCAGCCAGCGCGGCGTCAAATGCCAAAAGTTTGATGAAAGTGAAGGCAGCTTGGCTGGGGGAATCCCCTTTCTCCGCTTCTCCTGCGTTGCAGTTTTCAAAATTGAATAAACTTGACAAACGAGCGAGGCAGACAGCCCCGTCGCGAGAGAAATAGAGAGTGAGAGAGAAGCGGTAATATCAGAAAGGTGATAAATTCTCAGCGAACGTCACAGACTGAAGTGTCGTCAACAGTTGGGCGGAAAAGCAGGGAAATCGAGTCAAAAGGGAGCCCAGAAAAAAATACAAATTTAATTGCAAGGCGAAAAAAAGGAAGTCCGCGGGTCAGGTGCACATTTTTTTTTTTGCAAATGCAATTTGCCAAATGAGATGAAACCCCAGAAGCTGTTCGGGTGTTAGATACTTTATCTGTTTCGCCCAGATTCTGGTAGAGATTGGAATTTGAATATAGGCCAAGAAATTGTAGTAGTATTGATGATGGCCCTTAATTTTTCCTTAGATTTATTATTATCCATAAATTATCTTCGCTTACAGCAAATATATTATAAAACCTTTGCATTTTTAATCTTCATATAAACCTTGTATTTATCACCAATTCCCCGAAGTGCCTGACCATTATCTTCAAGTGATTTTCTTCTCGCAGAAAATCACCCAGAGCATTTCAATCAAATTGCATTAACTTTTAATGCTGGCCAATGGGCAGATGAGGATCTACCTGGCCATAAAGCCATTGCCTTGGCATTAACGCCACATTCTTGTCAGGCTTTTCCCCAACCCCCGCCACCCCGTAAAGCTTAACCCTGGCCATCACAACACAACAACAATGGGGGCCCCATTCATAAGCCTCAAGGTTAAACCGCTAAAAATCATTGACCAACATCAAAGAGCCATTGTTTTCGGCCAAAAGCAAATGGACTTGAAATGCTAAGCCCCCAAATGAAAATGGGAATCGGAATGGGAATTCGAATCGAAGTGGGAATGGGGAGGCGAATGAGAATGAGAGTGGACACAATGCCGAAGACGAAGATTTATGCCAATTGCTCTTGAGCACCTTATAGCACACCAAACATGTAGTATATATATCCTCAATGTGTGACTAATGAACAGGCCTTCAGCTCCGTTCCATGGAGGCTCTGTCCGCTGGCCTTTTATTTAGCCATTTGGCCCACCCACATTTGCGCAATTTACGATTTTTTTTCGCTCTTACCAACACTGCACGTAGGTATATATGTCTGTATATTTTGTATATATATTTTTGTATGTGCAAGAGCTATGGACGCAGCCAGCTCATTAATTTCGCTTAACTTCACAAATTGCCAATTGTGCGCATTGGTCAACATTTTTACTTCATTCCGTCTCGCTTCCAATTCGTGGTTGACTGGGCCTGGTTTTTTGGTTCTCGTTCTGGTCCAGACCAGACCCGACCAGGTTGATTTCCTTTTTCCCAGAGCATTGCTATATGTCCATGTCCGTGTCCGACAATTTCTTCTCTATTGTTCTCGCTGTCGTATTTATTGCCCTGAATGCCAATTTGTTTCATGTGGCCATTGTTCTGCACTTATGGGTCAAGGGTACCACGATTTGGCTACGGAGCTTGCCAGCTTCGAGTGGAGATAAAAGATATGGAGTTAGGCAAAGTTAAGAGATTAAAGTTTGGTAGTATAAAATAAGTTAATTAGTTTGGCAGAACAAAAAATATATACATAAAGCCGTATGCAATATAACAACTTATTAAGCAAAGTTCATTAATTGAAAGGCTCATAATTAAGCTTTGAGAATTCGATAACAAATTGTGGACTTAAAAGAACATATATTTTATTATAATTAAATTTAACAACTCTTTTTTTTATTTTAAAGTTAGGGTATTTAAGTCTTTCCAAACCCGTTTCTTGTAACATATTTTCATTCCTGTTGCTGCTGCTGTTAATGTTGCTGTTGCTTGTGTTGCCTTTGTTGCTCTTGGTGCCTTCTGCGAGCACATGAATTCTTAGTTTATGAACTTCTGTTGGGCCCCACATTTCGTGCGGTACCAACTTCTCGTTAATGTTCCACTGGCATGTTACCTCAATCTGTGCCCGCTTCCCTCTCCACTATTCCCAGCCGTCTTTGGACAATAAAAATGGTGACAAATTGTCATCACACGGCCCAAATGGAGGCTTTATTAATGCGAGCGACTTTTATGGTTGCGGCCTCGGTGGCGTATGCGTAATGTGAGTGATGATATGGGCAGAAGCTGTGGGGTGGGGAATGGCTGTTGGGGGAATCATGAACATGAACGTCTCTTCACCTAAACAAACCGAACATAACACAAAGCCATCAATTAGCATAACTAAAGTTTGGCAAACCTTGTTTTCATTTGCAGGATGTTGAGAGCATTTACTCACGCAACTACATAACCGGAAAGCTAACCCAGAAGAAGGAGGAGCAGCTGGGAACCCCCGAGGCGGCGCTACGAGCGAGACGACTGCAGGCCCAGAAGCAGAAGAGAGAGAGAGGTAAGTCAAACCTTGAAGTGCCTTGGAGAGAGAAACAGAAATGCAGAGCTAACCCGGGGACATTCCCTCTGTTCAGCCCTCGCCCATGCCCACATGAACCAGGTACTGAAGGAGGCCACCTGTCGGGTGCCCCAGAAGCGGTGTCAGCTGGTCCAGCAGGATCCCTCCAAGATCTACACGCCCCACTGCACCATCCTGCACCGCTGCAGCGAGGACAGCGGCTGTTGTCCCAGCAGAACCCAAATTTGCGCCGCCAAGAGTACCCACAACGTTGAGCTGCATTTCTTTGTGAGTATTTATGAAATATTTATAAGATTTGGGAAACAAAATTAGTGTATGATAATCTTTAAAAAAAAGGACAACCGTGAAATTAAGAAAAAACCTTTTAAGACCAAATACTTACTGTTAATGATTAAATCAATTATAATTTTTTGCAATTAAACTTAAAAGATATTATTTTCCATCTCAACAGTTTCCAATTTAGTTCAAAATTGTTCCTTTGTGAGCCTCTTAGTTTAGATGAATTTTCTATTAACTGCTGGGGTTGACCACGCCCTTGCCCCTTTCGGAAAATGGTTTTCATTCAGTGTTGCGCCTGGGTGCAGCAGCCATAAAACGAAAAACAACGCCGGCAAATAAAAAGCAATTTTCATTCTGACATGAGCGCATTCATTGTGTTTAGGTTTTGGTGTTTTTGAAAGCGAACGTGCGCGCTTCCAAGTGCCCGATGTCGCCGTCTCTCTCGCCGCAAGTCTGTCTGTCTCCCTCTCGATCCTACCATCGACGGTAATTGTCGTTGTTGCTTTTATTTTAATTCTCATTGTTGGTGTTGTGGGCGTAGGTCATGCTTGAGGGCGCCATATTGCAACATAATTATATCGTTTCACCTTTATTTTCGTTTCATTTTTTTTTTATATTTTTTTTTCCGGGTACTTCTTTTCCACCATAGGCATTCGGATGAAATGACTTTTTAATGACGCAATGATAATTCAATTTGTTTGGTGATTTATGCTTCATGATATGATTATTGCTGCCGTTGCCATCGCCGTCATTGTTCTTTCTGTCTTTTTGTTATATAACGAGCTTTCAATACATGTTGAAATCGAGAATGTAATTAAGCATTTGTGTTTGGCTCTGAGGGAGGAAGCTCGTTTTGTTTAATTTTAATATGCTACAGATTGGGCTGTTGACGGGGTAATGGATGGTTGGTAATTAAATCGAAAAAGATTTGGGTTAAGCAGAGAACATATATAAGCTTAAGTTAAACGCAAGAATCCATTTCTTTAATTTAAAGGCCCTACAAAAATAATTAGGAATTACAAACATCTTGAAAACTGTAGACATATCACTGTCATTCTTTCTATTATACACATTGAATGCAGATAGTTCACTTTAAATTACTCATTTACTTTATAACTTTCTTCTTTATATCAAAAAATTACATACTTTTCACCATACCTTTCCAATGTCTATATTAAATATATTAAATATTCTCTTGTTCTCAGAAAACCTAATTGATTTTTAGAGCCATTAACTATCCCTTTAGAGAGAACCTAGACATAAGCTCCTTCTGGACCATTCCCCGCTCTTTGTAATTTGTTCTTGGGCATCCTATTACTTGCAAGGCCTGCATTTGCTTAGTTTTCCATTATGAGTGACTTCATAAGGGGCTGATTTTCCTCTGCTTAGTTTTCTTCTTGGCTCAACTTTCATAAATTTCCTTTCTGCGGCGCCGTTTTTGCAGCTGCAACTTTTTTATTAGGGCCCTGCGAGGCAGAGGGAAGTCAGGACTCGGAGCTCATAACTCTGAGCACCGAGGATGGCTTTTAATTTTCAAATATTTATGCTGCGCTGCCGCAAAAAGTTTCCACTTGCAAGATTTATGCACACTCACACACAAAATTCCGAGGCAAACAAAACCGCAAAATGCTTAAGAACAAGACAAACACGCCCACACATGGCCCTTTATATGAGACGCGGGCATGAGGGGGTTAAGCTAACTCCTCCCCAAGCTTAATTATCCAATAAAACTTGGGGGCAAAACCACACAAATTATTTTTGGGCAATTTAACATTTTCGGCACTGGAGCAAAAACCTGTGAGATAAACTTGATAGATAAGTGGAAGGGAGAGGTTTTGGGCCCCTGAAATTAATGGCAAAGTTACGAGGGCCAAGATTAGCCATCGGAAAATTTTGTGGAAGTTCCAGCCAATAGGGCAACATAAAATATTAAGTTAAATATATGTGCAGCAGATTAAAGAGTTCGTAATAAAGTTTGGGGCAAATTTAATATGCGGTTGTTTGAGCTAAAGTTTCACTGGGAATTTCAGCATCGCTGTGTTTACAGATGTGTGAAAATTTGTAAAGTTATGAAGACTTATAAAGGCAACAAGGGTATGGAAAATAAACTCAAAGTATATATATATAGGTTTCGTAACAAAGTTAGACTTACAAAATAAGACTTGTAAAATAGCTTATTTATGAATAAGACACTTTCCTGATTTTATTAGATATTTACTGTAACCCAGCTAAACCTGAAAAAAAAAACGTGACATTTTCTGTTCTTTCAAAGTCCCAATTCTTGGTAAAGATGAACACAAAGTAGTAGCTTTCACGGAAACATTTACATTCTAAAATCTTAGCTTACTACAGTTTCACTTAAAAGCCGAATTTAATATGCAAATACTTTCTCTCTTTCTCCATCTCTGTCACTTTATGGGAAATCCCCAAAATAAACTTATTCGTTTTGGGCTAGGACAAGAGCAAACTCCATGACAAGCTCCATGGAATCCGCTGGCAGCAAAGTGTATGGCCCCCAGGAACTTTTGTGTCCATCATCCTGACCCTCTTTCTCACTCTCCTCTTTTCCCTTTTCACACCCAAGTTTCTACCATTTTCCGCTCTAGGTTGCCCCTCTATCCCATCAGCCAGACTTAGGAGACAAAAAATATTTGTGGCCAGGAAACTGAAGCTGAAGCTATATGTCCAAAACTGTTGGCCATCTGAGGTTTAAGCGCACATATGTATGGAAAAAATATAAGCCACTAAAGAGCAAGGCGGCGAAGATTCTGAAGAAGATGAGGAAAAGAAGGAGAATATGAAAAAGAAAAGGAGCAAGAAGGAGAATAATATGAAGGAGCAGCTTTTGCCAGGAGGAAGCAACTCAGCGGTTTGTCATTGAGAGGTGTCAAGTGGCAGGCAAACACACGCCAACACACACACTCAGCAGGAGATGCACTGGAAAAAAGTACAATAAAATCAAATAAAATATAAAATCAGCTCAATTTAATTTAGGATGTAACTGCATTATTTTAATTATTAATCTAGATAATATTTTTTTTTTTTAATTTAGGTGGTCAAGTTGCCAGTCATTGTCAGCTTTTATATTCAAATATTTTCAATGGATTTTATTCGTAACTCTCTAATATTTGCCCAAAGTGTAAGTGTGCTCTTGCGGTGGCGGGGGTGTAGGAACCTTAAGGAGCGATAACCAGGCTGAGGATGCAACCAACAAAAGCAGCAAAAGCAACAGCAGTGCAACACAACACAAAAAAAGCGTAAACATTTTAACAAAACATAATTTATGTTGCGCAAATTTTGCATTTGGTGTAAGGTTTTTTTGAGGGCGTTGAGCATCAGGAACGGGACACGGGAGACGGGGTTCGTTCTGCATTGTGCCAGTCTGGGAAAAGGACATTGAACTCCCTGCAAACTCCAGCACATGTTGTAAGCGCTGCGAGATTTATGAGTCGGTCTCCTCTCCTTTCTTCGCCTCCTGGATTCTCTTTTCTGGGTTCACTGTCCTCCACTTTCACCCGAGAGTCAAAGAGGAGCTGGCAGGAGGTAAGACCGAAGAGAGGGCGGCAGCTAGAAAGAGCTGAAATCAAAGGCCTCCTAAACGTGAAAGCCAACGCCCACGAGCAGCAATAATAAAAACACACACACCCAGCTAAAGTTTTGCTTGTTTAGCAAACCGAAGCCAAAGTAAAAGTCAATTGGCTGACAGGCAAATGGCCAACTCCTCATCTCATAAAGTTACATCTCTACATATAACCTCCATATATTTGCAGGGAAAACATTTCTAGAGATATAGTGATACAATTTTCCAGATCAAAAGGAGTTTAATTTAAAAATTAACATTTTTTGTTAGGATAAAAATCATATATAGTAAATATTTGTGGTTCAATATTTTTCAAAGATGAAACAGACGTTATATAAGTCAGTAAATATATTATATGCTATATCTTAAAGCTTTATATTTTTTCCCGTGCATCCCCATCTGGAGACCAGAGCGAACCGAACTTCGGTGATTTAATTAATTTGCCACAAAATGTGGCCAGCTCGAGGCGTGTGCATAATAAGCTTGGGATGAGTTAAACAAAGCAGGGAAAGCCTGGGCGGTAAATGTGGGGAAAGTCTAGCAGAGAGGAGAAGTAGTTTAAAGACCCCACCCCCCCCTTTCATGACACATCCGCCGCCAGTTTTGGAGCTGCGTAATGCAATTTTCCCAAGCTCAAATCCCCGGGCCAGTCAGCGGGACATCCACACGTGTGTCGAAGGGACGAAGGTCTCTGGTTGGAATGAGTGGAAAGGGCGAGGAAAATGCAAATTGTGTCCCACACAGCAGTTAAGGGAAAGCTTCCCTAATGCAACGCTGATGTGGGTGCCATGAAATGGATGAAAAATGTTCCAAAAACCCACCTCTCTTAAAATCCCCCTACCGACGGTGTACAAATATGTGAAATCCTTCTGCAATGCGACTTTCCAATTTTAAATTTGCATATATTATAATATAATATGTATATCAGTTGAAAATGTTATTATCATACATTTTTTGTTAGTGATAACAACATTTTATCAGTATGTATATATTCCTATAACCATCCTTTATTATCATTCTATCTTAAACATCTCAAACGCATTCTTAAGGATTCTACTAAATGATGCCTCTTCCCAAATATCCCTGCTTGCTGAAACTTTATCAGCCTTGTTGATGACAGTTGTCAGTTGTGCACTCTTTGGATTTATGCAGAACTTGCATGTTGGGAAGAAGTGTAGCCCAAATAAAGGAAACCGGATGTAGCAAGGCAGCTGGTGGAAATCTGAGGAAGAAACTACATAAACTCTTCACTAAGTTTGAAGTTTATAACTTCTCTACTTAGAATGTATTTGAAAGTTCGCTAAGAAAATACTTATATTTAGTCAGGTGAAAAGGAAATTGGTAAGGAAAATTTCATTGTAGGGAATGAATTTCAAAGTCATCAGAAAGTGGACCATATTTAAGAAAACGCTTTTCCAACTTGCTAAATAAAATACAACCCAAAAGTTATATTTTATGCATTGCTAAGAATGTAGTTTATACAATTTAATGCAGCTGTGCAAACTAGCGTTTGCTAGTCCTGATGAATAAATTTTTCAAAACAACATTTGTTGCATTTTAGAACAAAAACTCATTGAAAATTCTACCCCAAGAGTTGCCTAAAATCTTCTTGTTTACAAATACTCAAACTACTGCTTTTATTTTCGTCTCAATTAAGCTCTCGACCTGAGCTATTGTTTTTATCAAAACAAAACCACTCGGGAGGCCTGTGGAAAATGCATGAAATTTTAGGAAAAACATTTTATGCTTACACACCACTGGGCTGACTTAATCGCACCTCTTCTCCTTGGGAAAGCCCCTAGCAAGCCGAGCAATAACTGACTAATTGCTCGGTTCGCACACACACCGGACACACAGGCACCCTCCTCCACCCAGAAAAACAGGGGCAAAAATGGGTTTTACGAATGCATTTGCATGCATAAAACCCCAACCTCAATTAGAGAGGACCATCTTGGAAATAAACCACCCAACATACAACCCCCTCTCAAAACACTCATAAACAATATGGTTATATATCGTGATACACTGTAGTTCTTACAGCTGGCACAATTTTTTTTAGGTATAAATTATATTTAGAGCCTCGGAAAATATTTTCAATTTGAATTTAAAGTTAAAGATGTGCTTAAAAAATATATCCAAGGAGAACTTTAATAGTCCTTAGCTTAAAAAATATATAATGTTTATTCATTCGCATTTTTCCATTCAGAATTTCTTAAATCTATTTTCGATAAGTTAAATAGTTTAAAAACAAAAGTAACCCAATTAGTAAATCCTTTTTTTTTTTTTTGTGTAAAGGCTGTGGGATTTGCATATTTACTGAGCAGCAGGAACAGGAGAAGCACTTTAGTGAAATTTTTTACACAAATGCGGTTTGGGTTGTGGGGGCAAAGGGTCTTGGTACAGTAAAGTAACAACAGCAGCACTTGGCACTTCCGTTTCCGGCAATTATTGTTGCTCTTAGTGAAGAAAAGCCCCGTCCTGGTTCTCAAGGAATTTCGCCTGGGCCCTCATCATGCAAACAGGAACCCCTGAAAGTTTCAGGTGAAGGATGGGCCAAAAACTTTTTCAATTCACAGCAGTTGCATTTGCATTAGCATTGGGCAAAAACCGCACCACAGACCGAAAAACCACACAACACGAACTGCTTTGAAGCGAAGTAAAAACTCAATTTGCTGAATTTTCATAAATACCTGAAACATGGGGTTTTCCTCGACCAATTTTACCCTTTTTAGTGCTTTGTCAATTTATTGAGTTTGCTCGTTGTTTCTACTTTGATGCGTCCAATCAAAATTCAAATGCTTCACAGAACTCTTGCAATTTGTCAAGATTTTTTTGTGGCACTTTTCTGCCAGATTGCTCTGCTGTTTATTCTCACTTTCTCCCATTTTCCCATTTTCCGATTTTCTGATTTTCCACACTCCTTGTGGAGCCAAGATCTCTCAACTGGATGGATGAGTGGCCAGGGCTTGATTAATAACCAACTTGTTATTTTAATTAAACGAATTCAACTTAATTTATGCAATTCATACGCATTTCATCATTTTGCACTTGTCATGCAGCAAAACCCACAAATTCCAAGAGGGGCACAGGGGGAATCGGAGTAAAATGTGGACCACAGACCAGCCACCGGAGAGTGGCAACAAGCGGGGAACATCGAGGAGGCAGGCAAAGACCATGGGACCAATCCAATACAATCCCAAGCATCAGCAGCTGTAGAAGTTTTGTGGTCTGTTAATGGCTACGGTCAGTGGCGTCGAGTCATGGCTAAAAAGAGGTGTTTAATATGAAAAATATTAGGTTAGGCTTCAATCCTCATTTCATGCCTTTGCAGGTCATTATATATTTAGTCAAAAGTTGGCAACATAAAGCTATAAATGTAAGACAGTACTATAAAATATATGATTAATGGTTGTTTTTTCTTAAGTTTTAAATACTAATTACACCAGTACGTATACATAATTTTTTGGGGCTCTTGTATAATTCCAACGTAGATACTTAATAAATAACTTTAAATAATCCCAAATAACTTTTACATTTAATTGAACACTTCAGAGATGTAATTTTATCTTATTCCCCCTTTGAAAACTCAATCAGTCCAAGTTAAGCCCCTGTCTGCTGACGACTGACAACTCATTTAAGAATTATAAGAGCTATATGTAGCTATGTATAACCGACCGACAACGAGCCATGGCAACAATGACAACAAGTTTGATGAGCCGTCAGCTTAGGAAACTGTCAACTCCCTTGCTGCCAGATACGAAGACATATATATTCTATATGCAAACTAGCCAGGGGGTTATGGGGTTGGGTTTCAAATTATGCAAGCTCGACATGCAAATAGTTGGCCGGCATAATTAAGCTGCCAGGGATGTGTGCGATGATATCGCTGGCAATTAACTAAGTATGGCATTTCATTTATGGATTTCCCATTTTCCGAACACCCGAATTACCCGCAGGTGAAGAGTACCAAGCACCGTAGCGTCATCGAAAAGCGGACATTTGTAAACCACACGGAGTGCCACTGCATCGAACGGTCGAGCTACAACGAGGACACGGCCATGGCCAACTATGGACCATCGGCGGTGCGGGCAACCATATTAAGCTGCACCTGTCCGCGCAGCTTCGAGAAGATCCTGCAGGACGACGGGCAGTGCAGATGCGACTGCAGCTCCGGCAATTACGACTGCGACTGGCTAAAGCGGGGCAACGAGCACTTCGACATGAACAATCGCAAGTGAGTGGCAAATAAATCGAAGGCTTATTCCTGACTCTCACCGAATCCCATATACCTCCTCGTTTGAAAACAGGTGCATTCAGCAAGGTCGCTGCAAGCCGCCCACATGTGAGTACGGCCTTTACATGGAGAAGCACGGGCGCTGTCCCAAGCAGCACGAGCAGCCAGTCTACAATGCCATGTCGTAAGCGTCGAGTCCCCGGAGTCTGAGGAGCAAGCGAGCGAGCATAACCAGGAAAAGTATTATTCAGTCAAGTGGCTAACCCAAGGCCAGACGAGTGGGAAAACGGGGAAAACTCTCCCCGCCTAAGGACTAGAGTAACAGCAAGAGGAGAGACGTGAATTTAGTTGCATATCCTATACAAAACAATACGAAAATAAAACGAAAACCAATCTATTTATACACAAGGTTGGGTCGATCAGAAAGTAGTTTGAAAGTTTGAAATATTCCATGAACTATAATAAAAGGAACTTTAAAATCATTTAAAAAGTGTCAAAATGTATGCAAATAAACCATGCAATAAGCTACTATGTATTTTCAATGTGAATAAGCTTTCAAATTTCCCTTAAAGTAATAAGCGATTGTATTAAGATACAAGACGCGAATACTTACAATAACTTAAAAAAAAAATCAAAACATTTAATACCTTTCACATATTTATTTTGCCATACAAAAAGATCGATCCTTCTTAATATACACATACGAATTAAATGTATATCAGCTGATTGTGTTTTAGATGTTTTAAGACCTCAATTCGAAAAGTTTTTTCCAACTAGCTCTAGAACACACATAAACAAAACGAAAATCTATTACCTTTAGCAACAAGAAATAAGACTTTTTTGCGCATGTTTTACCACGAAAAAGAAACCTACATAAAACAATAACAAACCGTAGCATTGTTCATGAATGTTTCAATAACGAAAATCCACAAGTAAGCCACATTTATTATGCATAAGTGGAAATAAACCCAAAAGAGTTATGTGTATTTTATGCATATGCAAAATGAAATTCCAAATATATAAATTGACTGCGTTTTTAGTTTTAATTAACTAATGTTATGTTATTTAATTATAATAAACACACGAAAAACGAAAACAAATCATTAAAATTACAAATTAAATATATTAATTACATATACACATGTGAGCAAATATTATTCATGTTATTTAAGCTAAGTTTTAACACAAAACAAACAAAACGAACCCTCGAAAGATGACACAACAAGAACAAAATTAAATTTTCATATTTAATTTCTAGTCAAATTTTAATTTTATTTCCAATGGCCAATGTAGCTTCGTGTGTGTTTTCTTAAACGCATATCCCGACATTCAACTCATTAAAGCAAAATGGCATTTAACGTGGATACCAGAAAATATATAGAAATTAACACGTAAATATAGCGAGATAATTAATGTATAAACCATATGAATGTGAACTAGCCTCCACAGACTCTCTTGCTTATTTCCTGCATTTTTATAGTGACAACTAAACTAAACTAAGGATATCTTTCATTTTACAACTCCTTGAGAGCCGCGAGGAAAAATAGAGAGAAAACGATTTTAAACGCAAGTTTCAATTTTCATTCGCTTCGTGCACCACTTTTAGTTTAAGTTTATCGACATAGTTCCGACACCAAGCACTGTATATATATATTTTACTATAGATAAAACCTAAATTTAAGCGGCACTCAAAATGAAAGCATTTGGCACGAATTATGGCGAAAATTATTTGGGCCACCGAGAAATAATTCCCGGATTGCATAACGCGCATTTGCATATTAATGACATTTGCCTGCCGGCAATCGACGAGCTCAATTATTAATTTCGAACGGAATTTGGGAGTTTAATGATTGTGAATTTATTTACCATTTAGCCAGATACCGTAAGCCGTTTAATGTCCTGCCTCCCACACCTTCCCGTGCGTAATTATTTACCCTACTGTATGGATTGTTTGCCATAATTTACGGGCAATCTATTTGCTCAAATTAAAATATTTATTAAAATTCGCAAACGCACGCATCTATAGAATACACTGTGTCTCAACGCGACGTTGAATATTTCAATAAATCTGCGTAATTGTTTATAGAAGCTACCACAAATTACCAAGCGATTATATATATACGAAACGTAAAACATTTCAAAATGATTTTATTTACAACTTTTAGCATAAATTTTAATGTATAATAAAGCGAATAAGCGAACGTTAAGCAGAAAAACAAACCAATACTAATAAAAATGAACATATTATTACTATGCAAAAATCCAAATAAATATGACAGTGAAAAAATAATAGCCGAACAATGCATGCTTAATGATTTTTACTATCGAATGTGGTTTCTCTGGGAGAGGTATGGTAAGTGGGCTTAATTAGCAGGCTGGCGCTAAAGGAGTTCGTCCCAATGATTTCCAGACAGCGAAAGTCCAACAGGGAAAGCGAAACGTACAGCTAATGAGTGGCAGAGAAAATCCGAGTTACAGAGGAGAGTTAAGGCGTCCTATCCATCTTAAAGATTTATTAATTAGTGAACCAAGCTGACCATTAATTACAAAATTCGCCTTTCAGTTGGGCAGATGATTGGACTTTACAAAACTTTCCGATTACAGTCTGTATGGACCTATTTCAGCAACCAATTTCGTGCTAATGACAGTGTCTAAGCCGGAGAGTTGGTACTAATGAAAATGCATAACAAATAGTAGCTGTTGCCCGACCTTTGACCCATTTGCCACCCACTAGCCGCTGCTCACCTGCACCGCCGTACACAGATGTAGCAGATGTAACACGCGCACAGCAGGATGGGTGCCGGCCACATTATGATCTAAAATTTATAGAATTTATAAGCAGAGTGCACCCAGAAGGGTTAACGACGATGATAGCGCCACCTAGCGGCGCATGAGGCAAGCGCAACGCAGATAAGCTCGATTCAGTGGTGTCATCTTGGGTAATTTCTAGCCAGATCTAGGTGAGTTAAGAGGTAAGTAAGGAAGTTCGGGAACCTTTTTAAATTGTTTTGAGTTATGGTACCCTTACAAGGTATTATAATTTTAGTTTAAAGCTTGAAAACAATGAAGGAGTCCGAAACATTTATATATAAACCATATATAGTCTTGATCATCAGCAACAAACGAATCGATCATTTTTTCAAAATTTTAAAAGTCAATACAAATTTCAAAATTAAATTAAAAATAATGATTTGTTAACATAATTAAACCTAAAACTTAAACACAGAAAAACTTTCAGAGCTTAACTTAATGCTTTTTAGCTTAGTTATGATGCATCATGATGTTTAAAAAACTAAAATTTTTACCAAAACAATTTTCATATATTATATTACTTTTTCTGGTGCAATAGCAGGTCAAAAGCATATGTACATACTCGTACAAATATGTGATTTATTATTAAAATCTAAATTGATTTAAAATAATGTACTGAAAACATAAAAATATAACTTTACTGAAGTTTTCCTAACTTTATTACAAGTGTCAAAATAAAATAAAAATGACAAAATATAAAAAAAAATGTTTTCGATTTGCCAATGTTTTTAGCTATTTTTGTCAGTCAAATCATTATCCCTGGCAAAAGAATGGAAAGTGTAGAGAAGCTGCTAAATGCAATCAATTAAAACTGCAATAAAACAGACACAACCAGATAATTCCCGAATCGAGGCTTTAAATAGGACTCCTCGAAGAATCTCCTACCTGCTCCTGCTTTTCACCTTTCATCGATTCCTGCTGGCCAAGTGAAATCACATGGAAAGGCAAACAAAGCAGCAGCCGCAAAACCAAAATAAAAAAATTTGAATTTTTCCCAGCCAGCAACAAGCGAGAGGCGGCAGAGTGGGCGTAGCTGGGAAAAACATGCAGCGGCCAAAAGCGGAAAGGAAAAGGATCAGGCGAAAAGCACGGGCACATGCTCACAAATTAAAACCGCACACGGAAAAAGGATGCAAGTGTTTGGGGATGTGCCTGTGTCTGTGTGTGTGTGGCGAGTATAGAGTGCAGAGTGCAGATAGATGGTGCTGCAAAGACAGAAAAGAGTTGCCATGATATGCCTGCATAATTAATTTCCGCCACACACACACATAAAGACAGACAGACACACTCGCATGCAGACGGGGGAATTTTCAAGTGGGCGACATCTCTCCTTTTTGCAGCAGGAATTGCCAACAAACGGCAAATGCCGCAGCGCTTAAATGGAAACACACTCCCTCCCACACCCACTGCCACACCCGCAGATGCACTCACCCACACACAGATACGCACAACGGACAGGTGAAGTTTACATTAAGCGCCGTCACGGGGTTGGAGTCCCCGCTAAATTGCATTTAATTTCCTGCTGAAAATTTGCAAAGCGATATAATCACGCGAAAGGATAATATTTCCCACAGGAGAGGGGAAATTGCAACCGAAATATGTTTGTATATGCAAAATAAATAAATCAGATAAACAAACTAAAGCCAGATAGATAAGACTAATTAAGCTGAAGCATAAGTAATTTGAAAAAACATTTAAGTAAAGTTATAGAAGTAATAAATAAAAATTAACCTTAGAAATACATGATATATCATATATATAAAATATTTAAAATTTGTACAAAGTTTTTGTATTCATATTGCATATCTGAAAATTTTTTTCGAACCAATTTTAACTATAAATACATGCACCACTGCATTATGGGATTATTTATGAATATATATATTGAATGCTTCAATATTTCATAAAGCTTTCATTAGTACCTATTGCTTTGTATTTTAACTTGGCTAACGAAAATGTGCTAACATTTACGCAGAATTAAACATTAATGCAATCTTTTGCAATTTCTGCATGTATGCGCCGATTTTAATTGCATGGAAAAATATCTATGCAAAAATTGTGCAACAAACAGAAACTAATTTGAGTATTATTTTGCAGCAAGTTTCAGCCAACAGCAAGTTTTAATGGCCATTAATTGTCGTTGCGGTCGACACTGATGGGCGAAGCTTCCGTTTTTTTTAGTTTTGGGTAATTTAACCATAGCTATAGAGAACTAATTATGTGCGTTTCCCGGAATATAAATTAATATGTTTATGAGGAATATAAATTAATATGTTTATGCGGCAGAAGGTTAAATTTGCAGTCACAAAAAGCCTTGCCCTTAATTAATTAGTAAAATTAATTTTGGATTGTAATAGGAAATACTAGCAAACAATAAAGCGTTAAAGGTTTAAAGGATTTATTTAATAAAAAAATGTACATCAATTAGTTTAATTACGGCATCTCACACATGCCTAAACTGGCAGCCGCCTGCCACTCGGAAAAATCACTCCCCGCACTTTCGCATTCAAGCGGGAACTCTCGCACGCCACACCTCGAACTCGACCTTGGCTGGAGTAAGTCCCAAGTGGGTAGTCTGTGTGTGTGTGAGTGAGTGTGGAGCCCTAGATCGTGCCGGGTTATTCAAGATTGACCTTTAGGCCCATAAATACCATCGACCCCAATGCCCAAGCACGCTCCACACATCAAAAGGCGCACGCTCTCAGCCATTTAAAATATATACTTGTATGCAAGTAAGGGAAAAAGGAGCCTGCGAGGCAAGGACCCGCGATTATACTCCCAACTCCTCGAAAGCCATTGATGTCAAAGGCGGGGCAAAGGCGGCGGGAAGGTCGTAAAAAATATTTACACATGCAGCAGTGCTCCGCAGATACAAATGTATCTTGATAGGAGGCATTATGAACGGCACGGAAACCGAGAACGAGGCAAATTTCAGAGCATTTCCCGGACTGGGAACGAAACAAGTCAGAGAAAAAAAAACACCCAACGAACATTGAACGCATTTCATTTAAAATAAGCAGTAAACTACAGCCAAGGAAAAAGGAAAATGGGTATTCAAAACAACACTCGCGTGCCAAATATCCGACGCTCCACTGACTCATTTCATAAACAACTCCCAACGGCAGGAGATGTACCAACATTTTGGCTGCCGTGTGGAATCCGAAAACAAAGCAATCGAAGCCCAAGTCCATAACAACAACAGCTGCGAACGTTGCGAATCGTGTGCTAATCTTATCTTTATGGTCCCGAAGCTCTTGGACTTGTACTCTGTTTTTTCTCTCTGACTTTCGATACACTTACAAGGATTATAATGCACTAGTCCGATACGTTGTGAATGAATATTTAGGGGTCTTCAAAAAAAAAACATTCATTAATAACCTTCAATAAACTATAGACCGATTATGCTTTACATTTCCGGTAGGCTGCGCTTTTCCCTTGCGATGTAAATGAATATTTAAAAGCCCTTAAAAAAATACTTTCCTGTAAATATTTACAGATTCTGAATCATCTGGCAATAATTGGATGTATTCGATGAGCGTTTCCTTGCACATAACAAGTAAATATTTAAAAATTCTCAATCAGATTCTGCAATAATTACAATTCTTCATCAGAGTCAGCAATTAAAATGTTTGTAAATATTTACAAACAAAAGTTTTTCATAAATCAGTCTTGCTTGCTATGAATAATCGAAAAACATAAGTATAAGCTAAGGATTTCTTTGACAAAGTACTTATTTTAGTATTGTTGTCTTACATAATAATTCACCATGATCATAAAGATAATAAAATATTAATTGAACTACATAAATGTTCTTCTTTAGCAAAGAGTATTCAAATATTTGCCTTGTCAAGTAATACTTTGTTGCATTTTTTGCGCTTTATTTCTCCTCCTCTGGGCGGGTGCGTAAATGTTGCCCCAGTCTGCTTTTGACACGAGTGAGTGTGTGAAAAGGAGGGACTGCGGGGCGCGAGGGCATGTGGCAGGAGGCAGCAGCATTTGAGCCAAGTTAAGTTATTGGCCAAGTTGGCGCTGCTGCTGATGCTGATGCTGCTGTTGTTGTTGCTTCGCTCGCTTGTTTGCATATTAGTCACAGAACAGAAACGCAAACAACTTGACGCCTTGTAACTGAGAGTGCGAGAAAGATGGCAATATCAGGCGAGAAAAAGACAGCGGCAGGATGGTGCGAGAGAGAAGGGGGAACGATGGGGACGAAAACAACACCAAATTGAGTATTAAGCGAAAGAAATGATGTCGAGCCTGAACATCTGAGGCTATTAGAATTAATCAAAGGGATTTGTTGGCACCGCAGGCGATAAAGAGGGAGACAGGGCAACCCAAAAGAGAGGGAGAAGGTAGAACCAACTAGAAGAGATGGCAAGAATGATGAAGTTCCACACAGAAGGCCTTTGCAAATTCTGCGGTTAGTTGGTAATAAATTTTTGGCTTATTGATATTTATTATTAGCCCCGGAAATTGTGCGCAGCTCCTTCTTGGGTCCATATATCGCCACGATAATGTTCCACTTGGGAATCGATGCAGCGCCCACTTCCGGCGCTCTTCGTATTCCTTCTTCTTCCAGGCGCTGGGCACTACGAGGGGCGTGGCAGCACTTGTTTTGGCCCTTGGCTTTTGGCCTGATCATAATTGATTATCTGCTCGGGGAGTTTAGTCATGTTCAATGTTTGTTTGCCTCAATTACACTTAAGCGGAGATTAACTGCGCTGACCAAGTACTTGAAGTAGCGATAAATATCGAGTTATATCGATGGCTGGGAAAGTGATTGACGAAGTTTCGCGAACAGTTTTTAGGGGATCTTAAAAGGGAAAACGAATGTATTCAGAATTTAAATGGATTCCCTTTTAAAGATTAAGTGTAAGTGTTATGCAAGTGAATGATTACCGATTATTTCGATAAATTAGAAAAAAGGGGCTTTGAAAAATTGTTAATGTTATCTAGGGGCGTATAGTATAGGCTAATCATTTGGAATTTCTTTAAATATGCCTTTGATACATTTTATTTAAATTTAAATATTATACTACTAATATTTTGTACAAATTCCTATACCCAACATCTTTTACTTATTAAGTCACCTGAGAACTTTTCTTCTACATCCTCCTAACACTTTCCACACTTTAATAGTCAACGAACCAAGCCCACATTTTCCCCGAGTTCATGACAGTTTACACCAACGCCCACATAAAACTTGTGGAAAGAAAAGTTTTTGGTTTTTCTAGCGAAATGGTTCAAGATTTTCCACCTTTTCTCAACGCGCTTTTCACAGTTGACATAACCAAAACTGGAAAATGCCGAAGGAAATGGGAGAGGGAATGGCAGGAAGGGCAAAGTTGAGGAAAGAAAGGTGGAAAAGGGTGGTGAAATGCAGGGGAATTGCCATTGACGCATTGCTTCAATTAACATAAAATGTGCAAATGCCAAACATGCAAAAATACACAGGAAAAAAAATTATTTAATACATTTTAAAAATATATTAATTATATAAATAGAATTAAATTAAGCCTTTGCTAAGCTTAAATTAAAGAGTAAAAGCAGCTAAAGATACCAGTATTTTTTATGTTTGGATTAAAATAATGCTCTATCCAAAATAACGATAAGAAAAGGTTTTTGGAATGCATTGGAAAATGTTAAATAGTTTATATTTATATTTATTAAGTCCTTAATCAGGATTAGGAAATGTTTCGATAAACATAAAATTTTAATAAATAGAACTTATTTTATTCAGTGTTAAAGGCATGCAAAAAAATTTATAAAAATAATACAAATAATATGGTAAAATTAAAATAATAATTTACAAAGGAGCACCATTCCCTTTGTTTTTTCTCAGTGCATGTCTTCCAGTCCCCGCGTCAGTGTGTTAGTATGTATATTAGCGCTTTTCATTACCACCTCTTAAGTTTTGCATATCTGCTTACTTCCTTTATGAAAAGCATTTCACACTGACTGCGAAAAGTTTTCGCCAGAGCAAGTCTACTTCTGCAGCGCCCCCTTTTCCCCCCGATTTTCCTTCCAATTTTCCTCCTTTTTCCCTCATCTTGAATAGACTTCCCACGGACTTTCTAATGCACCGCCAGACTTCGTTGCCGTCTGCCTGAGAGTCAAGAAAAAGGAGGAGAAAAATCGAGGGGAGCTTAAGGATTGTGGCTAATGCAACGCCTCTTAATCATTTAACAACCTTTCGCCCCATTTTCATTTTCATGACACCCACACGTAGCGGGTGAAATGGCGAGGGGCGAGGAGCGAGGAGCGGGAGGATCTGGGGGTCATTGAACGATCGTGGCTCAATATTATGGACAGATTTAGTTAGTTAGTTTTATGGCTAGACGGGAAGGCCAATGGCCAATTATTAAGATCTACCCACAGCTTCGAAACCAAAGTCGAACGAAACCCAATCGCCCCCGCGAAAGCGTCAAAAGTCGGCTCAATTAACATGGTATCCTTGGCTCTTCTTTGGGTATCCTCGGTAAAGGTATTTTCTTAAAAATATATGTAAATTTTAAAAAAGGAAAACAGCTATCAGATATAAAATATATAAAAATACTATATTTAGAGCTTTACTTTAGAATATAGACATCGTAGTGTCCCACCAATAGGTATATATAGACTCGAATCTCCGATGCTCTTATCCGTTTTATTGCAATTGATTTCCATTTCATTTGAGGCCACAGACCGATTCACAGATGGGGACTCTTCCACAGCGATCGTCGGCTTCGTCGTCGTCAAGTTGGTAATAAAAATTATTATTTTGCAATTTAATTGCCAGCCGCACACAACGCCCCAAAGGCCGAGACCAGCGACTCGCTCCGGCCAGACTTCGACATCGATTTGGTCTTGAATGTGACTACGAGTGCCCATAATCTTGGGGCCCCGACTTCTGCCATCCATGCCCCGATTTTACCCCCCCATCGCTCAGGTGATCTGCGGCTGTCTGATGCAATCTCTTGGCCATTGGCACTCGTTTCTGGCTCTGCCAGATCTGTGTGCTCCGTGATCTGTGCTCTGTGCTTTTTGGCCCCTTGTCATTTATCGCATTTGAATTGAAAGCTTGTAAATAACACGACGAAAAATCGAAAATTGAAACTGAAATTCGACATCGTTGCAGATTTAATTGAATTTCATCGCATATATGAGCCTCTAGCTATGGATTTTGGGTCTGTTTTGTGAATGAGCTTCGATAACGTGGGTCACAGCCTTTTGTCTGGACCAAAATTGTTGGTTAATTGTTCAGAAAAATATTGGTAAAAAAGGTGGGATACGTTAGTTGCTTAAAGACGTGAATATTTATATTAAAGGTAATAGGTATTTTGTACCGAACAAGTTATAAATATTACTATTAAGAGTATTATTTAAAAGTCAAAAATAAAATGTCTAATCATATTCACAAATTAATGCTTTATTATTCATAAAATATTTCTTTTAAATCCTACGTAAATTTCTTCGAATTTGATGACTGGTTCCTGAAAGTTCAATATTTTTGAATATTTATAACCATTTAATTATTCGGCTTGCAAACGCAAAAATTAAAATGCAGTGAGAACCACTAGGGCCTTTCCACATCTGAACTGAATCACAAAGATATCAATAACGAGTATGCAATTTTGAGTATTGGGTACTTTCTTGGTAAATGTGACTCACTTCTCATGCAATGACCGCAGCACTTGACAGACCTGCCAGAAAGAAGTCCAATGAGATGACTCAACACGCGGAAACCATAAACGAAAATGTTGCCCTTCCAAGGGATGGAACCTTCCTTTGCTCCTGTCACAGAATCATCATCACAGCGCAGGCCACCCAACTAGTAACAGGATGTAATTACAAATTTTATATTTTTTAAATATGTAATTAAAGCATAAATAGCACTGACTTTTGAGTATTTATAGAACAAATATCATGCAAATTTTTGAGAGGATCTCATTAGTTTGTCCAATTATTATTTTCACCTTTACTGTATCACCTGGAAACCGCAAAAACCCCAACAGGAAAGACTAAAGAAGACATGAGGTAAAATTCCCCCCTCTTCTGTCAAATGCCAGGGTCTGTACCTAACACCTTCCTACAGGCAACACATCACGCTGTGGCCATTAGGCACCTCCCGCCCCAGTCCCTGTCCCAACCCTCTCCACATTTTCCCGGCATTTCCACGAGTCCACAGCCCAAAGGGGTAATAAAGACTGAGAGAGACAGGAGCCGAGGGGTAAAACCTTCTGTAGAAAAGACAAATCACATAAGCAAATTGGTTTACAATAACCGCAACACACAAAAATACAGGCAGAGGCGTCTGGCAAAGGAAGAGGTTAAAGGGGGCCTCGAAGGGGAAAGAAAATAGGTGGAGTGTGTAGGATAGGGACAAAGGAAAAACCGCTCGCAGACACAAATATCACAAATTTACAAAGCAATTTGCATAAAACTCATATTTTGTTGCAGCTACTTCCAGTTATTTTTTTCTTCTGTCTAGTTCCCCATTTTTTCTACAAATTTGTCTTGCATATTTTTTGTGGCGCTTTGGGCCACGAAAAAAAAAAAAAACAATTTGTATGGAGAAAAAAAGGAGACAAAACTTTGATAAACTATATGCAAAAAAAAAATACCGTTGGCTGAGATTTCGTAATCGAAAGAGCGGTGCCACATATGCAGATGAGGTAACCGAATGTTAAAGCCGAGGTCAACCGGCAATAGTACCAACAACTTCCCAAAAGCCACACTGAGAGAAAAGGGGTGTATTATAATCACTTGAAATATTTCCTTTCTAAGAGTGAACTTTTAGAACACGGGTCGTTCAGGATGATCGCACACAAAGTTTGCCGAAGATAAATTCGCCATCAGCTAAAGGTCCTTTATTAAAACTATTTAAAATCTCAAAAAAAGTATGGGGTAATTAAATATATTAGTTTACTAAGAGATTAAATAAGAAACTTAATTAATATAAAATAATTAACATTTAAAATACATAAGAAACAAGAATTTAGAATTAGGAAAAGTCCTTGATTTCTCCGGTGTACCACCTCTTGTTGGCCTTTTGCAATTAAGCTACAAAAATTGGACACATTTTTGGCCACACAAATCTCTAGTTAGGAAATCGAAAAATTTTTGTTATTTTGTTGTTGTTTTCGATCTACCAACACGTCGCATTAATTAGTGCAAGGGAGTAAAGGTCACCCACTGTCGTGTGTCTCTTTAATCAATCAAAATGCAGTTCGTCTCGGTTTTCGGTTTGGTTTCGGTTTCCCTAAGTCAATCGGCGAACGGAATTATTTTTGAACGTGACGAGCGACACGTTTGCCGCTAAACAAGCTACCTGTCCGAGCGCACCTGAATTTCCCCCCAGTCCCCGCGGGAAAACATGTCCACGTGCTCCACAACATGGTGGGCAAACAAGGGGCGGAACAGATTGAAGAAGCTGAAAAATCTGATAGGCTGAGTCACAAATGGAAAACGGGCAGCGGGGAAAAACTGATGGATTGAAATGGGGGCATCCCAAATTTCGAAGAGCCGGCGACCATGAGATCATTGTTTGACGCACGTGCACGGCTTTACGGATTTCAATTATAAACCAAATATTATATTTTATGGATGTTGGAGACTCGAAAGGGGAATTCCATGAAAGTGAATAGTAGTTACGCTTTTAAATTAAAAAATAAATTAAAGACATTCTAATTCCTTATTTATTAACCTCATTATAATTTGAATAAAATAAAGTTATTTATTATAAATATATTTTATTTAAAACATAATAGAAATTAAAATAGTTGTATTAGACTCTCTTTATTTCTTTTCAAGTGGTAAAGGGACCCAAATAGAAGTATACCCCACAAAATTTAGGGTATTCCCCATTCTCCCCGCACAAGACCTCACGCAACGTTGCGATGAACTTGAACTCTGCCGACACGAAAAAGATGGGAAAACAACAGATTTTCCTCCTGCGATAAGCAAAAGGGCAAGAAAGCCGGCAGCCGACAAAAATCAAAGCATATCCTAAGGCGTCCGTCGGTTAAAAAAAAAAGACAATTACTGGATCCCACTCCTGCAGAGAACTTAACCCAAGGCATGTTGAGCAAGCAAACAAACAATAACAAACATAACAGAGCAAACAAAACAGCAGAGACAACAGCCAGTCATTGTGCGAGAACTGAGAAAAAATACAGAGATAAATGCAGTCGCGATGCGAGAGAAGAGATACCAACTGAGAAATACATTGGGAACACGAAGTGAAACTATCTTCGGTACACCGAAGTTTGTATACTTACAAGTGAATCATTATTATTTAATTCAATTCCATTTCTATAGCAGCTATATGATATAGTAGTCTGATCTTGATCAAATTAAAACCGTAATTCTAGAATAACACAAAATTGTCATATCTCAAATTGTAGTGAGAGCATGTAGAATGTATCTGATAAGTTTAATTCAGATAGCTTTAAAACTATGGGACTACGATGCTGATCAAGAATACATTTACTTTATAGGGTCGGAAATATCTCCTTCACTGCGTTGCAAACTTCTGAAAATTATAATACCCTGCAAGGGTATAAAAATTAAACACGACTGAGACAAGCGATTGTCTTTTACTTTTTTGCTTAAATAATAAATGTAGGTATATTTTGTAATAGTTCTTCTGTTCTAAACTATTACGTGCTATGAATTAAAAACAATTAAAATCGCAATATATAAAATGTTCAGAATAGGAAAACCAACGAGGGGGAAAATAAAGCCACACAAATTCAAGGAAAATGAAAACCCATGCTAAAGGCGTGCCTCTGATACATATCTGTTTTAAAGTCTGGGTCGAGAGTTCTTCAAACATACATATACATTAAATATTCCATTTTATCTGTGATTTAACTTTCATCCGCTTCACTGGAGAACTTTGAACTTGTCATCGAGTAATGGAGAGCAAGAAATCGAGCGAGATTGAGATCCCAGAAATTTGACCCAAATTTCCCATCGCCTATTCTCTTGGCCAAGTGACCAAAAATAAACCGCATTAATCATCAAATGCATAGCAGCCAAGAAATAAAAAGTAGAAAACGAAAAAAATCAGAAGCCAATTGCAGACACTTGTTGCTTCTCCCCTTCCCCCAAAAAGACGCCCGGGAAAATTGCCAAGGGGCGGAAAACGAAGAAAACTGACATCAGGCAACTGTCGCCAAATTGGCTTTGGCTTGGCGCCCCAGAAGAAAACGAAATACGAGTATATATGCAGATGTGCATATGGGAAAAATAAAAACATTAGCACAGTTTGGGTTTTATGTCTCCGGCATATATGCCACACAGCCAAAGGAGACCAAAATGGTACTGAAATGTGACAGAAAATATCTAGTTGGCGTGGTTTATGTTTTTGATTTCAGATACAACTTTGGGTTCCCTTAAAAACAGGTTAAAAATATATATGATAATTTTACATATATCACAAAATAAAATATGTTAGAAGGAAACAAATAAATTGAAATAATCTAATTATAAACACATATATATTTTTCAACATCAATAAGCCAACCTAGAGAGCTCTACAAATCTCAAAAAAATCCATTGCAACCAAATCTTGCTACTCTCTCTTTTTGGCCGGAAGACATAAGCCAAATAAACACTTGCACTGGCTGCCAAAAGGAAACCGAGCAATTAATATCAATGAGAGCCCACGCACAGAAAGCCGCAGAAAATGTCATAAAAAATAGCCACAAGAACCGCTGGCAAATAATATAGTCGTAAAAAATAAGCCACAGAGTGGAGTCTCGTCCGCCTTGCATCATCGCCAATTGCCAGACGCAATAAAAAAAAAACTTGGCAACTTGCGGCACGTCGTCTGCCACGCCCCCTAGACGATACATGTAGTACACTGAAGCAAACATTTTAAGGAGAAAACCTTCATGAATTAACAAACTTTTAGTGGAAGTGATAAAAAAAACTAATGAAGACTAACAGAACTTAAAAATTGTTTGAAACAGAATTATAATTATACTAGTTTTAAGGCAAAATGCGTAAAAGACGTAATTTAAATATGTATGATTTTAAATCTTAATAATACCGTTTTTCATATTTATGCAAACAAAATATTTTAAATTCATAGTATACTCATATCTGATGGAATTTTCCCTTTTCTTTGTTTAAAACTTTTCATAATTTATATCTTTTATCAAATGATTAAAATAATTATAATAAAAAACTATATATTTTCCTCTGTGTAGATATAGTATACACACATGTATCATCATCGCGTCTTGTTTCGCTATTTCAACTCCGTCATGGCATTTATTTTTAGGTTGCTAGTTGCCGCCGTCGTGTCTCGTTTTTCGATTGGTTTCGCTGCCAAATTATTTGTACATTTCGTTTGATTTACTTGCAAATTCGCTGGCACAGTTTCGAGCCAGTAGGCCAACAACGCACAGCCAGCTGGCCGAGACTGTAACGATTTTCCCTCCTTAGTGACTTTTATCGCTACCTTTTCAAACGCATAAAACCAGCAGACAATTTGCCGGGGCCACAATCTATTAAGCCCGCCCGCGGTCATAAATCTCAGGGCTCTGCGGAACCCTTATAATTTGTTTATTGTTTGCACCATTGACAATTTCTATGGATTTTAGGAGAGCAGACATAATATATAGAGACCCAAATCACCAAGTGTTTACGCATTCCCAGTCAGTTTAACAGGATAACGCTTTTAAATTTATTTATAGAAAGTAAAGCTGTTTCCTTTTTAAACTTTTTAAGATAGCGATAGAAGTTAATTGTATTATCACATAGAATAATAATTACACTTATTTTAAAGCGGTTTTAGCTGCTTTTCAGGTTTATTTTTTCGAAATCATATTTCTTGGAGTGCCTAATACGAGTGTGTCTCTGCGAGCAAAGTGCAAATCACGGGGATTAGTTTTCTCGAATATTCACACGTCCCGCGGCTAGAGATCTGGCTGGAACCGTAAAAGGCATTAACAGATATTTGGCCCAAGCAAACAACGAGCACTAAGCCCAGAGCCACATTCATATATACAGACCAGACACATTTTCCACTTTCACTAATTGTCAATTCTGTGGCTCGATCGGAAGAAAATAAAAACCGCACACTGAGAAACTGGAACAACTCAACTTAACAGAAAGAGAAAAAAATAAAGTGAAAAATAAGGGGGAAAATAGGAGGGACCGAGCGATAAGTAAACGATCGCTCTTCTTAACGCCCGCGCATGATGGGGAAGAGATTATATTATAATGCATTGGCGCACTCTCCACTGTTGTAACTCCTTGTGGAGGAATCAGATCTGGAACTCTGACTGCAGATAGTCTGGGCTGCAAATGAGTCACATCATTCAGTTGGAACTCAGACAATCGTCACAAAAATAGCATTATCATAGCAGTATGCAAATATTGTGCACACTTTGCATTTCATATATTTTCCTAATACCTAATTACTAATACTAATTAAATATAAATTAGATGTGAGCCTCGGTCAAAATGAGTAATTTTTGTTTATTATTTATCGTATCATCTTCACAATAAATACTTGTGCAATTAATTATATCTTATAAAAATAATACTTTGAATCGAATTTGAAAGAAATCACATGATCTTTCTATATTATCGTGATTAATAAACCTTACATAGTTAGTAGATTAATCATATCCAAGATAAAGGCAAGATTCTTTACTTTCCACATTGAATGTATTCCAAGATCGTAATTGTTTATTATCCATCCAAATTACTATGTTTGTATTACTAATTATTTCACCAAATATGCACAAATAAGGTTTCAGGGTCAAGAGTTTGATTCTGGATTTCCCTATTTGAGTTCCTGGTTTCTGAAGACAAGAAATTTGGTTATAGGCATGAAAATACATACATATATCAAAAAGTGTTTGCACAAATTACAGATAGTCAGACAACATGAGATGTGAAATTTAAAATTCAGATCAGGCGACACATATGCAAATTGCATATTGTGGGTGTAGGCTGAAAAATGCACTGTAGAAAATTACAATGGTGTTAAAATACACTGCTTAAAAGTTAAATGTTTTAATATTCACTGGTGACAAAGACAATCGGGAAATTTTAAACAGTAAAGATTGGCTGATGGAAAAAATTCAGTGGTAAAAAATTGTATTGTTAAAACCTAAGTAGAAGTAATGTTATTAAAGTTAACTGGTAAAAACTTTGCGCTACAAACATAACATCACAAATGGAAAATTCTTGAGCTGCAAAAAATACTATGAAAAATTCACTGGCTCAAAATTCTCTGGTAATAAATTCACTGGGGCTTTCAGAGGGCATTTTCCAGAACGGGTGGGTGGGTGTGCCTGGGGTCTGGGACTCTGTCACATATTTGTCGATGGTGTTGACTGAAAAGAGAGTAGACAGCTGAAGGAAAAACAGAATTCTACAAACCTATTAAAGATTATTGGCCTGGTGCGAAGCCAGCTACGCCCACGGACCACGCCCCCTATGAGGCAAAAGGCGGAAGCACAACAAAGTGTGAATGGTAAACCATAAAAACGAAGTTAGAATACTCTACCAAAATATAAGATATTAATTCTATTTGTTTTTGTATTTAATATATTTATTATTAATATATAAAATAATGTTTTTGACTTAAGCATATATTAAATATTTCCCATTTCGGTTTAAACAAATTTTAAAATTCATTTATAAATAGATAAGAAAATGAAAATACAATAATAAGCAACAGATTAATTAGTTTAAGGAATGAAGTCCCAAGTTATGTAGATAATAATTGAAAAATACAGTTTGAACTCAATTGAAGTTAACAAAGTTATTTTTTTTTTGTAATTCATCAGATAGCTAGATGCCATATAAAATCATATTTCCATTATAAAGGGTAAGAACTTTTTGTCAGTTCGGCTGATTGACGGTAGCGTCGAAAGCCGTTGTCCATCATCAGCCCCAAAGAATTGAGAACTGAGAACTCTGAACTAAGAAGGGGAGAAGTCTCCACCGAGAACTCTCGACTTAGAAGCGAGAAATGAAATGCAAATGCATGGATGCAGATCTGGCTTTTTTGGTTTTCCTCGCTCACTTGACAGAGATCATTAATAAGATTTATGCGCTATTAGCAGAACCAGCCACAGGCCATAAATAAGACGAAACCGCCGAGGATTTGAGCACATCTCCAAGTGGAAACCTGTTGACAGGCGAACCGAACCGCACCGACATCTGGAGCTGAATCACCTCGTTCGCACATACCATTCGCATATACAAAAATTAAGTAAAATAAGGAAGCCCAAGAAAGATAAGCATATTTGTAATTGGCCTGTAAATGAGGCTTTAATTTGTCGCCACCTCAGTATGCAGTTGATAAATCATAGGAGACTCCAGTTATCGGAAATTATTTATTTGTGACACTTTACAAGATTCTATTGAAGATCAGGCAACCAATTAAAAATGATCATTTGTTAACTTTATGCCTCTGAAAAATGCGTAAGTAAAAGAAGTAATCATTAAGAAAAACCCCACGAACAGTTAAGATTCTTTTATTTTAGTTAGCAATCAGCGGAATTTTTTCTTTTTGTTCTTTTCTCTTTATATAATATAAAATTTTATATATGGATATATAAAAGAAGATGATGTAATAGGTACCCAAAACTATATTTGCCTCATTAGTCATCCAAATTACGCATGAATTGCGGTACAAAATGTAATTAAAAAGTAATAATTCAATTAAGTTTGTTTGAGTAAGGAAAATTTTATTAAAATTGTAGCATATTATGTTAATAGTAATTATAATTAGTATTAATTAAATATAAAACACTAGATTTAAGTCTAGAGAGTAAGTATGGATAACTGGTTTAAATCGTTTATTCAAAAAGTACTCTACACTTACAGTTCTTTCTTCTTCATAAATTTTTATGATATGCTTTACCCAGTTAAATAAATATGACTGCTGTTAAGATTAAATCTAAAAATATTTTCAATTGGCCGAAATTAATTAATTTGAAATAATTCCAAGAACTCCTGAATATGAATCACGCACTCAAGAGAGGGGACAAAAGGAAAGAGTGCAATTCGCTTTTGAAGAGAAAGCCCGATTCAATGCACTCAAAAAAATAGCATCGTATTGATTTAAGTTGCAGTAAAAGTGTTGTATCCGACCAAAAAAATAATATATATGTGCCTAATCGTCAACAAGAGCCGAGTCGATTTAGTCATGTTCGCTAAAAAAGAAAATGGTTTCAACGCTTTATCAGCCCTTTGTAGCTACATTGAAATTGTCAAATTAAAAATAAATATAAGTTTAATTTTTTAATTCAATGTTTCTTAACTTTAATTAAAATCAAAGTTTGTTTTTGGCTTATATATAATATTTTGAAAATGTGGTGTCCTGATCCAATTGCGCCTGCAAGGTTTATTTGAGTTTAAAAATATATTTTTAAATTTAAAAAAAAAACTATAACAACAAATTTTGTTTTATGATATAAAAACTGTGGAATATGTTAAGTGTAAACTTTTTTTTTAGTGTACTAAATGCGATCGGCCGAGAGAGCAAAGAGATCGGAGAGAGAGCTTTTCACGGCATAATAGGCTGCTGCGAGTCGGCAATTCCATTCAGACAGCCGGCAGACTTCATCGTGTGAACATCGTTTCCTTCGTTCGGTCAGATACAGATACAGATACAAATTCAAGTTCGGTTCTGAAAATTCAAATAAAACAAAAATAAATTAAATGTGAAAGTACATTAAAAAAAGAAGAAAATAAAAAGAAATCTCCGCAGTGATAATTGTTCAAAAAGGTGCTTTACAAATTCTAATTTTAACCGACAAACAAAAATGTCACTAAGTGCCTAAACAAGAAACCTAAATAATATAATTTAACAAATGTTTGAAAAATATGATGAAATTATATGATTATGATTATGATTTAAAAGGAAAAATATATGAAAATAATTAAATTCAGAACACATTATATGAATATATAAAGAAATTCAAAGTAATGTTTTTTAATATGCATATAATATTTGCAAAGTTCCAAAAATTCCCTGTGTTAGTTTTTCATATATTTGGGTTGCCCAAACAAAAACACGTTTTTTAACGTGTTGCCGGCTGTGCGACGATTATTTATTTTATGTGTGACGATCAGACAACAGCAAACAAATTTATTATAAATAAAAAAAGTTGTATGTTTTTTGTGGTCTTTCGCTACCATTTGCAATCGCATCCGACAAATTCGCCGATTCTGTGCAGCTGTGCGTTAAAAGCGAAGGCGTGTGCCAAAAAATAAACATTAAGCTGCCAAAAATATTTAGCAACTTGTTAGACACGGAAAATTCTCTGACAAGCTTTGGCGGGGGAAGGAAATTATCGTCAGCCCACGAAAAATTCAATTAGCAAAACCAAAATAAATGCCTCATTTGTCTGGTTAAATATATATAATTGTCCGCTCTAAAAAACGGATAGTTAAAAACAAGATAAATATGTGAACGGTGACAAATAATTGGCAGCTTGTTAAAAATGCAATTAGAAAATTAATGAGATGGGATAAATGAGTTAATTTATACAACAGATTTTAAATTAATAACATCTTTAATGCAGTAACCATTGACAGTTATCTAAACGTTATTATAAAATGAAATGTGAATAAATTAAAATCATAACTATGCTCAACATTCTTTGACATAAATAAATAATCTACATTTATTTAATTTCAGAAAAGTGCTTAGTGAAGTGTTTTTGCGAAAATGCCAAACAGAAATTGATGTGATCAGAGTGCTACCTAAAATTAAAATCGAATTATCAAAGAATACCTATAAATACTCGAATAAAAATACTCAACACAAAATGAATCTTCGCGTCTTTCTCCTGTTGATCTCGGTGAACACGATCCTCGCATATTCCGCCTGGCCGATTCGCACCTCATCGAGGCTTGGCACAATTGATAATTACCTTGACGTGAGGAATTCGACCTTGTTTGTGCCCAGGTCCACCTCTCATCCACCCACCCAGGAGGATGAAGAGGACTATGACTATGGGGAGGTTCAAGAGGATCACCCGGCGACCAATGCGGCTGCGCTGTTTCACAAGCGGGTGCCACGTCACCCGGGCAACCAGGCAGCTGTGTCGCGCCTCCAATCTCCCTCCCGCAGACTCAGCTTCAACGTCAACGCCCCCTGGCAGCAGAGTGATAACGATAATCACCTCAATTGGCACAGTGCCGCGGACGTGGAGGTAAGTCTTTCATCTCGAGACTCTAATCTCGCATCTGAGGCAAACACCTTGGTGAAACCATAAAGCAGATCCATGTCGTCGTCCTGTTGACACGCTCTATTCTTTGCACTTTACGAATCTTTGAAGTTGATTAAATATAACTATCTGGGCATGATTTCTACTTTATTTTCTTTGTAAAGTTATTTTTTATAAAGGGAGTAAAAATTGCCAGGAAACTTTACCTCAGGATAATTTGTATAACTATTTCACAAAATTAGAAGAAACCTATTTTTTATTCTCATTCCAACTAAACTTTCAATTACTATTAATTATTCTTGTAATCAGTATAAATAAAGTGTCAACTATTTGTCCTATTTTTCTCACTTGCTCATGCAAATATAATCCGAAAGTCGTCTCTTCGGTATCTGCAGCGACTTGTGTTGCGCATTAGAATCGTAAAATCGGAATGGAAATCATAATCGGCATCGAAACGAGATGGCTCACCTTGAACCCCGGGGCCGTGAGTGACTTGATACCGGGTGACTAACCCTGGCACTCGCAATCGCTCCGATCTTCGAGCCTCTCGCCGAATGCAAATCTGAGGCAGGAGATCTCCGATCTCCGATCGCCGATCGCAGATCACACAGATCGCAAAGGCCCACCCAATTGGCTGAGGAGTATTGAAAAGAAGGAGTTACACAACGGCGGCAATTATGAAACGTGTTGCAGGCAGGTAGGAGCCACCAATTTGGTTAACAAGGCAATTTGGCGGTGCTTTTAACTCGATCCAAAAGAGAGAGAGAGAGAGAGAGAGAGAGATCCCTGCCCAACAATCGGTTTCACTTTCCGGCTTGTACTGCCCTGTAATTGTGCCGCCCGAGAAGGGGAATCTTCGGCAGAACCTGTCTCTGCTGTTATTTTTCTTTTTTTCCTGTATATATTTTTTTATTTCTCCTGGCCCATGGTCGACAGCTGGTCGACAGCAATCGCAGAATAGGAGTGAGGGATAATAACAGACGGGTTGTTAAGGGGACCCTAAAGAGATCACTTTCCGTTATGGTGGTCCCGTCGTTAATTGCCCTAATTGACTTGACAACTTGTAACTGTTTGCCGCCCTTAAAGTGAAATCAATCGTGACCAAAGAAGTGGGATTTGCTGGGGGCCAATATCTTTGATTTACGTTGATTAATCATAATTGAGATGGAACAAATGATTTGAAGGGTACTTTACATATTTCACTCAAGAAGAACGATTACTCATGAGATATTTTTGATTTCTCTTTAATTAAAAATAATTGATAAGGTTTTTAATTAGTTCTTACTAAAGATTTCAAGAGAACTACAATAAAATTTTTTTTTTTAGAGAGAAAAAATACACCAAATGCCACTAATATTTTTTTTAAAGTGAGCTAATTTAAACCCCAAAGAAAAACATTTATTAATCTGGAATTCCCCGAATACATATAAATAGAAGTTGATTACTAAATGGAGACAAACGTACTCTGTTTGATTCTGGATTCCACTCAGATTCCCCCTAGACATATTCTCCCTTATCTCTGTGCACATAAATATATATAAAAAACTTTATACAAGTATGATCCAATGCCACAGCTGCTTTAATAAGCTATCACGACATGTTGAGGGGTATGAGGAAAATGGGGTGGGAATGGGGTTGGAATGGGGTTTCCGATGCACTCAGGCGGCATAAAAAGCTTATGGTCTGTGGTCATGATTTTATCTGAATAACCAACCTACCTCACCTGGCCCCTTCACCTTCCCTTTGACCTCTCGAAAGAGGAATTTAATATCTGCTCGTTTGAGCTGAATTTTCTGCACTTCGCCTTCCCCGTCCACACAGTTCTCCGCCCACCTTGGGAAATGGTTGCAGTTGCTGGTAAACTCCACACACATCATTCCATCATTTCTCCCGTGTGTTTACTCTTTCCCTGTTTATTTGCAACCACATTCCGTACGCATAACAGCACTGAGATTACGAACTAAGAATGGGTCGCCTTCAGCCCAAGAGCTTACACATTCCAGGACCCGGAAAATGTTCTCCCAAATTTCACATTAATTCATACAGCATTTCATAGCAAGAACATTAAAAAAACATTGCAAGATTCTGGTTATTTTTCTTAGATTTGAATAACTAACTAAAGTAGGTAAGCCGCAAATAGTTCAAAATAATATGCAACTAAAACAAGTCAGAATATAGTAAATACAAACTATAATAATCGATTAATCAAGAATTTTGTTGCTCTATCTCAAGGTCTATAAAATGTAAATTTTTATATTTATAGCCCAATGTGCGATTAATATAACTTGATCTAGTCGTTAGCATCGCTAGACACATAATTGTATAATCGCATTAGTTGAATAACTAGCAAATGTGTTTATCTTTGAAGGGATAGGTATAAAAATAGGTCATCTTAGGGAAATAAGGAATTTTAATATAAATAAATGCCTTATATAAATAAATATTTAAATCAAGTGAAGAATTTTTTAGAAGTAATGAAATTAAAAACCAAGCCGTTCCCATTTACGCAAATGATGTAATCAACATGTGCCTTTGAACTCAAAAGATTTCTAGGAATTACATCTAAATTTATTAATTACTGAACAGAATTTAGTTTGAGAAAAATGCTTCCGATTCATCGGATTAAAAGTTGGGTGACGTGTTACTAACTAACAAGTTATATTTTTTTAAATGTATACGAATGAGAAAAAACAATGAAAGGCCAAAACTAATGAAGAACTAGGCTATGATACCTGTCAGTAATCATTATTTCAATCACTCCAGTCCCTATCATAAGCAAATATTTTGTAATAAGCATCTCAGGCCTATCTGTTAATAACAAAATGCAAATATTTTCAAAAAAAAACCGTCACAACACTTCGCAACTCAAATCATTTCACTTTCGTTTCGTCGGCGAATCGAGGAATAAACACAAAGTTCTCCTCTGCGCCCCATAAAATCCTCATTCCCCATTAAATTTGTTGACCCCATCTATTGCCACACAGAGTTGAACGATGAAATCTGTTGCCACGCACTGCTATATAGCCGGGGGATAGTGTAAATATCTGGGGGAATTCATGATTTATTGGCAATCTTAATGTGACGCGTTTTTTTTTTCATAAAAAAAAAGAAAAAAAAGAGCTAATGACAGGCAAATCGGCTTATGACATAATGGCAAACCACTTTCGGGCGGTCTACATAGCACCGACATACAGATATATATGTACCAATGATCTGGCCATGATTTATAGTCCTACCGAAATAAAGTATATAATGCGGAAGCTCTAAATTTCTATGGCAAATCTATAAAGTTTTATATTATTAATTCCGATGCCGCCGCATCGCTCCGTTGAATGAACGTGGAAAACGAGCGGCGGGATAAGAGCGTGCGGAATGTGTGGGGAAACTGGTCGGTCGCCAGGCCAATAAATTAAGACCAAAAAGTTCACGCTTTTGGCAAACGGACATAATTTAGTGGCCCCGACTGTGCGAACTGGCTGATTGATCGCCGGCGACTTGTTGGCCATTAAACGGGCCGTGCGCCAAGAGTCACGCAATTAAGACCCACCAGCAAATATAAATCACGGCCAAGACGAGGCTTTAATACACTCCACGCGGGCATAAATCATATAAATTCCTTTGTTCTAAATTTAAGGGCAAGTTCTCTCCTTCTGTGATCTATGTTTTTCAGGAAATCAGAAGAAGAAGAAGGGATAAACATGAAAAGAACTCGAAAAATAATTGAGAAATAGTTTGGATTCCGGGAATTTTATGTTTTGTTGATAATTTATTTGCTGTGACAGATGGCAGATCATTTAATCTTGAGGGAATATACCTACTAAAAGCCATTTAAAAATTATTAAAATATAAACTTCTAATATTTTTTCTTTAAAGCTTTAAACTTGTCCTATTTTCATCACCTTTTTGCTAACATATCTCACCAGAAAGTCAATATTTCCTTTGTGTCAGCCAGTGTATCCGCCTTTTGATAAATTCAAACAAATTGCAGATTGAAAAGTCAATCTAGAGCAGGCCAGACAAGTCGGGAGATCGGTGGATCGATCGATGCATTGGTGGAGCAGCAACGTTTCAATCTCTTGGGCAATCTAGCGGCAATCTATCGGTGCGTGTGGGCGTTGCAATTAGAAGAGTCTGACATCCCCGACACTCCCATGCCCCATGCTTCACCTCCTTCCGGGGCCCCAGATCCCCTGCCATTTGCCCAGACATGTTCTTCAATTCGACGTCTCGACTGGCAATCAGTCTCCCGATCGATCCCTCTGCGACTTGGAGGCCTCCAATGTGGATGATGATGATGCATCAGTTCACATTTCCGGCATTCGCTCAGACTTGCAACATGTTGCAGCAACTTTTGTTGTGACTGGGCCGACTTAATTGGGAGGCGCCTCCTTCGTGAGTCGGAATCGATTGTTGATTCATCTTCTAGCAGGGATGCAAGCCCATTACACCAGGAGGAGTTCCTTTCGATTAATCACGGAATTCGATAAACGAGAGAACAATTTTTTTAAACTATATATTATAAAGCAGTGAATATTCAATTGAAATGTTATATAAAAAGTCTATATTATCCATTAGTTAAGATAATTTTACCTACCAATTTATGCTAAATCCAAATTTTATATGCAAAAAGGTGGTGTATTCAAAAAACTAAAAACTTTTATCAATAAATATAGGCATTATAAAAAAACCATTGTCAAATATGTTTAAGAGTAAAATAATGACCTATCATGTCAATATTTCCTATATGTTTTCGATCATTTTCCCTCTCTGAAAATAAGATCCTCAATTTCTCTTTGATTTAACGACGTTAGCCCTGATTTCTGGTGGCCTGTTCTTTGGCCAAAAACCAGCTAGGAGGCTCTGTCATTGACATTGGATGGATATTATGGCCATTTACGGTCCCAAAGGCGGCGGCTTCTTTGCTTTCTGATTTTAGCTTTTTGCGCTCCTGCTTTCCGTTTGGCTGCTTTCGTTTTCGCAGTCGGCCGAAAGCAAACAAATATAAAATTGTCATAATAAACGGAGACGGCGGTCGCGGCACATTTCGCGGCTACATTCGCTCGTTAAAAATTAAAAAGCATTTTATACTTACGGCCGGTCCTTTTCTCGCATTTCTCTTCGGTTTCGCTGGGTGTTTCTTTTTATATTTTGAAAAAAAAACTTGCCCCGCTAAAAAGTATAAAATTGTATGGGCTTTTAATGCGAGTAGTTTCAATTGAGATATAAAAAAGATGGGAAAACGCCGAGTAAATATGCAAAGTGTTGCTTATTTTTAATTACTTAAGTTTATGACCAAATTGTGTGGAGGGGAAGGCGCCGAGTGCCTGCCTAATTGGTACTTTTATGTCAAAAAAAAAAGAAAAAATATATATCTAAAGAGAGCACAATGTGAAGCTGAAACGAAACTGAAATTAAGCATACGCCATGTGGTCCAGCCTATTTGCCACTTTTGCAGGGGCGTGTGCGTGTCTGGGCCATGTTTACAGTTCTAAAAAAGACGAACAAGAAAAAGAACACAGAATAAGAGAATCGAGGCGGACAACACGCTGCTCGCTGCGCTTTTTCGTACATTTTCAGTGCTTAGCTTTTAGCCAAATTGCAATTGCTACATTTTTGCATCTCGCGGGAACTCGCATTCAACACAAATTAAGAAAACACTGACGGAAGGCCTTTAAAAATGGGAATCAGTGCATTTTTACGATGACAACGAACTGGGAATCCCCTAGAAAATACAAATTCTATATGCAAATTCAAGTGAAAGGAAACATCAATGAATCTTTATTCATTTAAGTATCGAAGAATGCATAGTATTCATTCAATATTATAGATGCCAGTGAACTTTGTTTTTATTAATTTTATTATTGCTACTGTTTATTTTTTATAAAATAAAATTAAGGCAATCCTTATCTTCCTTTTGTGCTCTTTATTCAATGGGAGAAATAATAATATTAAGGCTTTGGGAAAAGTAGAAAGTATAATCTATAATCTTTATATTATATTTGAATACCTAATCAAGTTGTTATATTTAATAGCTTCCCTGAATTACCTATAGATCAACTGAATTTTAATCTGATTTTCAGAATATAGAAGATTTTCTACAACAGTCAAGTGCTTTCTCTCATTGAGTTGGTTACTTATCGCGAATATCGTCATACCCCGCGGGGTTAAAATTCTAATTTAGCAAAAGCAATTCATTGTGAAGCTGTCTGAATCTGCTTTCCCATTTATAGTTCTATCTTCAAAAGGGGGTAAAAGTGCCAGAAGGGGGGCATATTAGTGATAGAGAGCGAGGAGGACGGCGCACATTTAGTTGGCCCTGTTTGTTGTACTCTCTTTGGCATAAACAAATACTGGATTGCACTATATGAAGGCCCTGTCTCTCGCGCCCCCTCTTTCTTGCTTTCTGACAATCATTCATCCCCCTCACAGCCCAACGCCCCTGGTTTGTTTGCACAGTTGTCGGCGGCGAATTTGTTGGCCAGACTCTGCTGATGAAGTTTCTCCCAGTTCTTCTACTGTTTTCCTCATCTTTTGTCCATTCACGCATTTTACAATGCCGCAAAGGGGGAGGCGTGGGGTATTTAATCTTGACCAGGAACCACCAAAGGGGAACACCTTAAGCCCTGAACCTAGCTGTCAGAGGAACTCCAAGGGAATACACTGAACTAATGCCATTCATTACTTTTTTTTATGCATTAAGTATCAGTTTCTTATCTTTTCTTATTTAGATTTTTGTTCCAAGTGATTCATATGTTATTATCTTATTTATGCCTTAAGTAAAATCAGAGAACGAAACACAACGAGGCAGATTTATGGCTATTTCATCATAAAGTGTGACAAAGCTATTTAAATATATTGCAATCAGCGGATAAGCTAATGATGACAAGCTTCCGGAGCTTCTTATCTTTTCATTATTTTTAACAGAAATAATTTCATATACTAATGAAATACTATAAAGAACTCTCATGGGCTAAATATTTATATCCATAAATTATATTTAAGTACCCAAGGTATTTTCACACAGTCTTACACTATGTATTGCATTTGTTTTTAAGGTATTGAGTTCTAAATTTTTATTCTTTTAAGAACTAAGAGTTTTTCGATCCCTGCCCCGATTTTCCATTTAGCTGAGTGTAAGGGATAGGGCATCATAAAAAAGTGTACTGGGTGCGCTATTTGCATTTGGCTCATAACTCTTTTGATTGCAAATAAACCCACGACAGGCTCTTTATTATTGTTGTCGCTGCCGCTGCTGCTGCTGCTGCTGTTGTTGTTACCTTCTGGCTCGTAAAATACCAAACACAAGTCACACCCACGCCAGGAATCCCAATTGAGGCTAAACAAAAAAGGTGAGGAAAAAAAAGCAAGAGTGAAAAATAATAAAGAAACTGCTCCTCCGTCCAAAAGCATCCTTCAAACGCTCCAAACAGAACAACAGGCAAATGCAAATGAAGTTTGGTCTCGTTGTATTTATTTTTTTTTTTATATATATTTTTTATTTAATGGGCATGGAGGTGCGTCGGGGGCAGCGGGCCTAACAGAGCACCAACTGTTTTCGAATACTGTCAACCCGGCAGACACTTAATGGCTTTTTTTGTGTTCATTCATGTGTCCCTGCCCCAACTTCTCTTTCACGTCGAGAAAATAGTGAAGATTCTAATTGTAAATAAATGTTCAATATTTTTAAAACTCATTTCTTTATTGGTATAATAAATATTTAAGTCTGTACAAATCTGTAGGCAAGAGCATATCTTGACTCTTTCCTAAAGTAAAATATCTTTTTTAATTATTAAAACTATAACTTTTCATAGTAACATATTTATATAATAAATAGAGACTTCATTTTTACACCTTTACAAATATTTTAAATAGAAATATACACTTACAGTTGTAGTATTTTTGAGTACATTTTCCTCTCGCTTCCAAGCATAGTTCTCCCAAATTTACCTTAATTTTCTTGCCGTGCCTCTGTAGCTCCGGTTCCTGCTCCTGGGATTGGCACTGCAGATTGATGGTAATTCCAGGGGGCAGTGGCGGAGAGCCCCAGGAGAAGCGGCGGGAGTCGCCAACTGCCAACCTGGATGAAATGGCCGTGTCATGGCTGAGCATGCGTAATGAAGCTTAAGTAGAACTGGTTATACAAAAAAAAAATATATATAAAACAGGGTCGAGGTGTTGCCTCCAATAAGATGAGAAAAGATGAGAAAGGGGCCTGGGACGGGGCAGACAGCGCGAGGAGGGAGGAGAGATTCCGCAGCGGATTCGGTTGACTTTGATTCATCTAAGCAAAGCGATCGCTGTAAGCCGAAACGAGCAAAATGTGAGACATTAAAAGCATACTAAATGATAGAGGAAGCAGGCCATCATGATGACTCAGAAGCTAAACAAAGGAATTAAATGGAAATAGTTCAAGGGAATATATAAAAATATTTGTTTAAGAATATCTTAGGAGACACTATTAAACTTAGAGATTGCAAATCTTTAAGAAGAATTGATAAACTTGGGAAATAAATATTTTACATAGAACTTAAAGAAGAAGAAGTTTGGTTATTAAAAATCTCTAAGAAAATAATAATAAATAAACTATATTACTTAAATATTCTTTTTTTTTACTCTACCTTCTTATTGCGATTATTGAAAAAAAAGATTAAATTTAAAGATATTAAGTTCCAATTTTAATAAGAAATATGTTTTAAATAAAAATCTGTTGTTCCTTAAATGACTTGGATCAATGAAAAATCTATATAAAATATTAGTTCATAACTTTTTCACTGATGAAAACATATAATAAATTCTGTAGCTCCTTTGCATCCCTGACTTGGCCTTCGATTTTCCAGATTCGATCTACCAACTCCCTGCAATTGAAACCCATTCGCCCCCATTTCGCTGGCCATTTCACTTAACGCTTTGGTGACTCTGTTGGGAATGCTGCGAATGGAGTTGTATCCTGGTCGTCTTTCCACACATTTCCCTTTATCCTTGGGCCATGGCTTCTGCTTCTGCTCCTGCTCCTGCTCCTGCTGGTGTCATTTTTCTTACATGCACACTTCATTTATTACCCCCTGAAGGCAGTCGGCCCTACTGCTTGTCGCATTATGTATCACTTATATGCATGTCGTTAGTTTTCATGACATTCGGGTGTTCTTTTTGGGTAGTGGCGGAGGAAGGGTTGGGGAATACGTGGGAAAAGCAAGTGCATCCTTTTGTTGAAAATCGATACTAGGGTCTGCGTGCGAGTGTGTGTGCATGTGGCAATGCAAATTGCAAAAGTTTGCCAATGCCGCTTCCTCGGCGCTCTTGCTCTTTGAGCTGTAAGTGATAGCTTTTCAGGTGCTCTCAGGTGTGGCACGCAGTTTTCCCACTGTGCACTCCTGCCACTTGTTATTTTTCGTTTTATGTTTTCCTGCGGCTTTTGTTTGGAGCGTGTTAAAAATCTGTTAAATAAATCACAATTGCTGCGTGAGCACATGCCAGCATAAATCAAAAAGCATAAATTCAATTTAATTTTTCGTTCGTTCTTTGCAAACATCATCACATTTTATGAATTGCAGGTTGTGATAGAAGTAAAAGAAAATAAATGAGTTTGTACAGAAATATATGTATATCAATATTCGTATGGTTTTTGTGGGTTTTCATAAATACATTTTTAGATTTAAATTTGAAGTAAAAAGTCATCATTTTATATTTTTCTTCTTAGAAACTATGATGCATGAAAAAAATAAACAGGAAAAAATATTGCCTTTTTACATGCAAAAAATTATTTCAAGGTTTTCCAAATAACATATTTAATATTTCATCAGAGCATGTATTTACAGCGGAACTTTTTTAATTTCGCATTATATTAAAAAGCTTTTAAAAGAGTAACAGAAGTCGTTTATCATAATCTTCCGCGCTATCATAAAATATAGTATTTCTTTTTTGTTTTAAAGCCGAACAAAGCCATATAAATATTTTATTATAAAAAACAATAAGGACTTTATAAAGTGACAATGAATGCTATAATGCTCACACAGACATTAAAATAAAGCTACAGGTAAATTTTTTACAAGTACGATAAATAATTTTAAAGATTTAACATTAACTCCATTAAACTTAAACCTTGATAACAAATATTTGCCTTAGCGTTGCCATTGCGCAATCCAATTTATTAGCCGTTCCATATTATTTGCAGGCCTATTTTTATGTTCACACAAAAAAACACAAAACAAAATTTTAAATATTTCATGGTTGAAAAAATATGTGGAGAGAAGTTCCAGCACATTGTGCAATAATAATGAAAGCCGCAAAAAATAGAGTGCTGTGAATGGGAAATAGAGTTACGTGGTCGTCGTGCAACCAAAAAATAAGTGAAAAATAAGCCAACTCTAACTATAAATAAGCAGAATATTCGCATATGTTGCGGTATTTCTGTTGTGTGCCACATGCATACACATCGGTTTTCAATGACAATGTTTTTTTTTCGTTTTCATAGGACGATGGCTATCAATCGGATCAGGCGCAGCCGGGCGAGCTGACGGCCAGGAAACTGCAGCAAGTGGGAACCCAGGAAGGCGTCCTGGAGTACAGAAAATATCACACCAGTGAGTATGCTGCCTTCATCTTCCCTTTTTTTTCCCCCCTCCTCCTGGGTTCATTGGGGCCATTAAAGATATCCCTGCCCTGTTCCGGCCCGGTCCAACCTCCATGCCCCCCGGTAATTGTGCCTCAAATAGATGTCCATGGGCGCCCGCCCATGATCATCACGTTCTGGCCATAAAAAATGTGCTAAGCAAATGTGCAATGCTCTATGCGAAAGGGCAAAACAAGCCAAACAAAACGCCACCAAATGGCCTTTGATGTCGAGGAGGGAGAGCTAGGAGCACAGTGGCAGTCAATGGGTTAGGGATTCTAAAATAAATAAATAACGATTTTATAGAGTTTCCTGAAAATAAATAAAATTTGTCTAGAGTTTTTTTATGGCAATGTATCTACAACCAAATATAAACATAACTTAGAACCAGCTTAGAAAATAAAATATATAAATTGTTTCAATTTTTAAGAAGAACTTTATAAGTTCTGCTTCCCAATGCAAAACACTAAGATATCTTAATTAATTGACCCCAACTGTAGTAGCTACTAGCTACAGTCCCTGGCAATCCCAGTTGTTTTTCCTGTTATTTATGACAATGGAAATGAAAATGACTGTTTTATCCTTTGGCACGTGACTCTTCTTGTGAATGATGGAAAACCAGAGCACAAACGTCAACAACAAGATGACTGAAAAGTCTGGCACGAGTTTAACTTACGCACTTTACTTTCTAACTGTGGAAAAAGTTAGTGAGTGAAAATTTCGCCTTAAGAAGGAGTTGACAAATTACACACCAAGATGTTTTCCCACCGAGTTTTTCCCTTTTTTTTTTGTCTCTCTTTTGGGTCTTTGGGGTGATGCATCTGCGCTTTCATTGCAATTAAAAGGAGAGTTATCTTGTTAAACAAACAAATACACACATACTATCCTCTCTTCTCTTAATTTAAGTAGTTTGGTTGCAGATATGTTTTTTTTTTTTTGGAAGCGGGAATTCAAGGCTTGCATAGATCTTACCAATTATTTCATTACAAGCTTGGAGCAACGAGGATTAAAAAAACAACAAACAAACAACATGGGTACATGGGAAAAAATTAAATTAAATTGGTATTTCTTTATTATGAATTTATAAATTTATTTATTTTGCTTACAAAACACAACAAATAGACAGTTATACGCTTAAATATAAAGCCAATTAAATCTTTTACATTTGTATTTAGTATATTTTTTGCTTTTATTTTTTCATTTTATAGCTGTCAACTAATTAATTATCATATTTCTTGTAGGAAATTTAGTAAAAGTTGAAAAGAAACGTACAAAAAAAAATTGCTTTATTATAGGAAAATATAAAGCAATAGTAAATAGTCCTTTCAGGATTTAGATAAAAAATAAATATTACAAATATCAAAATAATAGATTAAGTTAATAAATTTATATTAATTTAAATTTTTTGCTACTACTACTAAGCATGTCATAAGCCTTTTCTCTTCGTGTAACAACAATTACAATTAGGGGACAAACACAGGCTTAACCCAGACCCCTGACAATGAAATGTGAGCTCGCTCTGTCTCAATATCTTTTTTTTTATTTTTCCCCTTTTCCACTGCGTCTTTCTTTCTGTCTCGTTTGCATTTGAGTGGAAAATTGCTGTCGCTTAATGGGCGCGAAAATTGTTTTTGGGGGAAAACCGTTAAGAGCGTGTGGACAACAGCCGCAAAAGCTAATGAAAGTGTGTCACTAAGCCTGGGAAATTGTCAATGAAATGTAGCCAGTACATAAATGCATAATGATGCAACAATTTTCTTATCTCATTCGATTTGTCCAGTGGAGTGGCTGTTGTTTTTGCTATTTGCTGGTTTGTGGCTTCCTTGGCGGTTAAGTTTATTTATTTACCGTCATCGAATATTTGCACATCGTCGATGATTGTTTGACTTGTGATTGCCAATTTCGGTTGCACATTCTGTTTAATTTTCCTGAACGTGTGACGTGACACATTCATGATCTTGTTTTCCAATATTTGCAGATTAAGCGGAAAGGAAAATATTGATCAATTAGTTTGCAAAAATATATAAGTGCAGATAGAGTTATTATTTATATTCATTCAGTAGTTTTTTCATGATGTTCTCTGAATGCATGAATGCATGAAATTTCGTTGGTTTCATGGATAAACTTTTCTTTCTATCAAATTATGGGTAACATTTGGCAACACTTCGAGAGGAATTTATTAGCCAAGCTCAACGGCAAGCTATGAGTAAACTATGTCGATTTGCAGCAAAGGGCCAAGTCAAGCCATCCCGTGGAGGCCCGACCATTGCCCCACATTTTCATGGGCAAAAGTCTGTCAAGTTCAAAGGCGGCCCAGACAGACCATCAACACAACTGCAATTTTCACCTCCCCGGAAGAGGGAAGTTCATGCCCCGTTTTTCCACCCCGTTGCGTTCCCTCCCCAGCTCTGTGCTCTCTGTCCTCAGTCCATGCAGCTTGTTCAGCTAGAGCCCCTTGAATTATTCATGTGGCTGCTGTGGCTGAAGAAGCCGCTCCACATGTTCTGAGGCAGTCGAAACAGCATCTCCTTTAGTCTGTGCCACCAGGAACTATAGCTACAATAGCTACCTGAAATACACCAAGGGAAATCGGGGAGTAATAATGGAATATAAATCAAGAACTTGGTATAAATACCGAGGACTTTACTCTATAAAGAGTTAAAGATATAGTTAATGGTAATTTAGTAATTGTATTATTAATAAATAGTTCATAGCGATTTTGGTTTATTAAAAAACTCAAAAATCTATGTTTTTTAAATACAGAGGAACTTAATACTTTATTAATTGTGATTTAATGATAACCTTTTAAAAACCTAATAGTTGCTAATAATGTTATTCTATTGAATGTCTCAATTATTTATCAAATTATATGATTTATTCATTATTTGTCAAGAAATATGTTTAAAGAGCCCTAAAAATGTAGCTCACATTTATTTTCCTCTGTGCAGCAGAGCACACTCCACGCCACCCCCTTCCCGGGCGCTCGTTAAGTTGATGATTCAATCATGAAGCGTTTATGAAAATTACATATGGATCCAACAGTTGGATCTCCCTCTGAGGTTCTTACAGAACGTTGAGGTAAGGGAATGAGGCCTAGAACTAGGACCATTGACTAGGACCTGGGATTAGCTCGCTTAACAGCACATTGGGAGGTCGTTGAAACCATGCTGTGCCCGCCAGTTCCACCGCGTCGTTCTCCTCATCGATCTCCTTGTGCCTCCTGCCACTTTACGACTTTACGACCAGACGCACGAGAAGAAAATTAATTTCGCATGCAAAGATCTTCTCTTCTGAGCGCTTTTTATAGTCGCAAGTCGCGACTCGCGACAAAAGGCAAACAACGGTAAACTTAAGTCCGCCAAAGGCCATAAAGGTGCAATCTCCAGCCGACGATCAATATAAAAATAAAAAAAGAAGAAAAATAAGGAACATCGCACAAATGATCTTAAGCCGCTGCTTTGGCATGGCAGAGAGGCAGTCAGTGGGCGATCGAATCGAAAAATCGCTACCGAAAGGCATTGAAAATGTGCTGCTGGCTGGAAAAAATATCCAGGAGTTTACTGAACTTTAGTAGGCTATTAAGTAATGAACCTGGTAACCGGTTGCGCCAATGACACACATTTGCACACAGTTTGGTTATAAGTTAACAGCAAACTTATTAAAATTTGCACATTCAAGGGGATTATTTCGAACAGCCAGTAGTTTATACATAAAATATTTAAGTGCAAATATTTTTACAAAGGATTTGGAACGAACAGTGCTGCAAAGCTTATAAGATATGGGAGTTGTTATATTTTTATTGATTTTTTTTAAGAAGTTAAGAATTGATAGACGAAGCTGGTGTTAATTTTTAATTGTAAAAAAATACTTGTACCCAATGGCGTTTCATTAACTGGTCCATGGATTAAGGTATAATAAGGACTTTGACTTGAAAAATACCCTAAGAAACACCAAATGTATATTCTGAGATCTGATATATTTTTAAAGTAGAAAACCTTCCAGGTTTTGTTTTATAATTTTTACCGACAGGATTATTTTATTTTTAAACGTTTTAAACTCACTGTTATTTATAAAAACCCTTATTATAATCTCTCTAGGACTTCCTAAATTTAATGTTTAACAATAACATTTATAATTTTTAATAAGGTTAAAATTAATAGTCAAATCTGCTGCTGGTTTAGAAATGTACTAAAAATATTCATACACAATGGAGTTTCATTAACAAGGCTTTAAGACACATAAATTCCATTGACTGAAAAAAATTGCTTAACATATATTTTTTTTTTAAGATCGGATATATTTTTAGAGTATGATAATCTTTAGGGTATTTTAGATATGCATTTGATTGTCTACAAATTATCCCATTAATCTTTATCCCCAACAGACCTCCAGGAACTCAATCAAATGGCAAGGGAACACCGGGCCTTTGTGCAACGGGAGGGCCGCTGTCGTGTGCCCAAGCCTCAGGTGATCTACATGACCAAGGAGACCAACACGGTCTACTCCCCGCGTGCCACCATCCTGCATCAGTGCAGCGACACCGTGGGCTGTTGCGATCCGGGATTCACCTGCAAGATGAAGCGTAATGAGACCGTGAACCTGGTGTTCTCCGTTCACGTCAACAACAAGTCAATGGCCCGCATTGTCCCAATGCTGAACCACACCGAGTGTGGATGCGTGAAGGTGGAGATACGTCGCAAGCGGAGCACAGCCTGTAGGTGTCCCAAACACTTCATTGACTTTAGCTGGCCGGTAATTCAAACGGAGGAGGCTGAGGCGGAGGAGCAGCAGCAGCAGCAGCAGGCGGAGCAGCGCTGCCGATGCGACTGCCATCTCAGCGATGACACCTGCAAGCGGCTGAAGAACGGCGAGGAGGGATTCTCTGTGATGGAGCGGCGGTGAGTCCAGCTAAGATTAATATTTATATTATGTTTTTATCTATAAAAATTATTACATTTTTTCTTACAGCCGCATTCAAAATGGAGACAGCAGTCCACCGTTTTGCAATTATGGCCCCTACGATATGAGAAATGGACGTTGCCCACGCCCGGGTTATCAAAATCAGAATCTGTATAAGAATCCCCACACGAATCCGAATCTGAGCTATTATCAGCCAGGACATTTCCAGTCGAAGCGCCTGCATGGCAAGAGCTAAACCAAAATCCCCAATCCCCAGAACTGTGCATAAACTAAATACTACTTATACACTACCACTACTTACTTTACTTACTACTTACTATTACTATTTAGAATAGAAAGCCATTTAAAACCCATAGCAGTGACGCTGGATCTTCCAACGAGAAGGCCTTAGAGAACAACTTCAATAAAATACATCTAGTGGAACACCTTCCAATATGTTAAGTCGTTAGTATTAAGAGCTATAATATTGAAAGATTGCCTTGCTCTAATGACCCGTCGTCATCCGTCAGATCTGTGCAGATTATTTATAATTTAAAAAGAAAACAACTAATTACACAGCATTTACTATTACAAAATTCATCCAGTGCAACCAGCCCAGAAATGATTCAAGTCCCATGTTCCGGTCAGAAGAAGCAGAAGAAGTATTGTCAACCAACAACATTCGAGTGTACTTAAGTAAACGTCGATTAAGTTCCATCTCTTAAGCTACTTTATGTTATATATATATTTGTATACAATTAAACGATACTTCTAGTCACAGCAAGCGATTTATTTTCTTGAGTACGATTACCATTAAGATTAAGCCACCATAGATGGTCACATAAACATCCAGTGATAGATATTCGATCCAGGTTAGTTGCCTCGACGGACTGTACAAGTTCCTAGCACCCTTATGACGAATGATGTACTCCAGCCAATAGGTGGCCAGGTCACTGGAATTCATGGGACGATCGCGATATAGTTGGGAGGACTTTAAAATAGTTTCTTTATATTCTGATTCACGGAGTATTCTGTCCATGGCCTGGTGCAGTTCAATGTCGGTTAGATTATGTGTAGACAATGTCAAGCCCCACTTTTTGGACTGCATCTTCTGGAGATTGGCTCGCTGATCCCCTAGCAAAGGTAACCCCAGCATAGGAACTCCGTAGTAAAGAGCCTCCGAGACACTGCCCTTGCCCCCGTGAGTGATGAATAATCGAACTTTTCCACTTGCCAAGAGCTCACATTGTGGCCACCATTTGGATATTTTAATATGGGGATAATTCAGACTGATGACACTTCGATTTGCGCCATCATAAGTCCAATAGATATCATAGTTGGGAAACTGGGAGAAGGCTTTTGTGAAAGTATAGACCAAGCTTTGTGGAGATTTTCGCCAAGTGAAGCGGGAGCCTAAACTAAAGATGATTATAGATCTTTTTCTTGCTGATATTTCCGGACTATTCTTATTTATTTGTTGCTCCAAAAGTATACCTCCAATGTCCACCATATTGGGTAATACAGGAGCTATGGGTCCTTCACTGATGGCATGATGATTGCTTAAGGTCAAGGCAACCGAACGGCGCATGGTTTCAAAGCCGGGATATTGGGGTTCCGGAAAGTGTAAACTATAATTTATGAAATATATTTTACATACATTTACCAAGAAACTTTATTAATAAACACCAACCTGTAGATTTTCTGCATCACTCTCCTGGCAATAATTTCCATAAGTTTCTCCCAAACTCCAAAGATCCAAGCTGAGATGCCACTCCTCTGCTGACTGTCATACGGCTGTGGGACATACCAACGCTCCTCGGGGTTGCCCATGAGACTGTTTACGAATCCTGTGGGCTGTTGGGTGGATATTATGGCCACGGGACACTTGAAATGAGCAGCCACTCCCAGCAGATGATCGTTGAAGTGATAGCCCAAGAGCATGAGATCAAAATGGGGATTGGGAGTACTTAACAGGAAAGCTTTCCATTCCGGCTGATTGAGCAAGTCACCCGATTTCTCCAAACGATTAAACATTCTCTCCAGGCGAAGAAAGAAGTCCGGGGAAGAGCGTTGATCAGGCTCATCCTTTGGCTGCTCCCACGGTATTAAAATGTGTGTTACATTCCCCCGTATGTCATGCTCCTCCAGTGGCAAAGTAGTTACCAGAGTCATCTGGTGGCCCTTCTGGACCAGAGCTTGACATACTGCCAGATGGACCATTAACTGGGAACGATGGACGTTGACGAAAAGACCCAAAATGTGATGGGACTCCACCGAAGTGAATGAAGCGGCGTTAAAAAGCCACAAAAGTGACCACCAACTGGCCGGCGATCGGTTCATGACTGAGGCCCACAATTCAAATTCACATTAACAGGTAATTAGCAGGGCAGCCGGCACAGACAATCAATCAAAATGATATCTTATTGACAAAAAGCTACACATTTCGTTACCCAATAAAATCAAGTAAGAAATCGTGACGTCAGGGTTAATGAGATATGACATCACAAACAGTTAAAAAACTGAGTTAAGGAAAGTAAAAAATATTATAAATAATAAAAGCTATAAATTATCGTGGGAAATGTTTGTAGTTGATACCCATATGATTAGGATACAAAATCCGTATTTCCTATATCCAATGTCGGACCACAATTGACACCCATAGAGGCGTTGGAGCACAGCGATTAATTACCCCAAACCGCACATCAATGTCCAATGAACAAACCAACTTAATTACACTGGGATTTAAGCTTATTTGCGGTTTTTTACTTTAACCGCCTTTCCTTTCTAATTAAAAACGAAAAGAAAAAAAGCGGTGCAGTCGTGTGGAAGCATCAATTACATATCTAATTTGCATTTTCTAAATGGAAAGGGAAAAAAGAGCTGAAAGTTACAACAAGTGAGAGGTGGCATTTCCTATTAGGATTTAAAGAATTAAAAGTATTTAATTGAAAAGTGTATAAAAAATATGCAAGACAGACTTTATTTCTTGGGTAATTTAGAGTAGAAGTCCTCGAGGAATTCCTTCAATATCAACTTGAACTTTTCGGCATGTTTAGCCAAATCTGCGTGGATTTCGCTTGCCTCGTTGTCCAACATTTCATCAGCTTCGCCCAAGACTTGGAGGTAATGCAGCCATGAGGACTCCAAACCAATCACCTGCTGGTGAGTTTTATCCGTTAGCTGAACCCTATATTTGTGGAGGAGCACAAAGAGTTCCAGCATGGGAGTGAAGCCGGTCTGCCATAGGGGTATCTCTTTCAGGAGTTTTTCGAGCAATTGCTTGGCAGCCGCGGTTTCCCGAAGGGTGCGCGGAACCTTCATTATATTCCGCTCATTGCGTCGCATATAGCGATATGTGGCTATAAAAACAAGGTCTTTAAGGTTAACAACAAAGACCTTTTAAGACAACACCCACCTGTCATCCAATTGCTGGCCTGATCCAGCAGCATTTTGATATTCAGCGCCTGCCACTTTTCGATCCAATCTAGGATGGTGCTCTTCAGGGCATTCTGATTGACCAGCACAAAATAAACATTGGTGATGGCATCCTCGAAGGACACATCATCCGCCAGGGCGCTATAGTGCTCGATGCCACCCTCAAAGACTCCAGCTGTGCGGGAGCTGGACGTCAGACGCTGCCGGAATGCTTCCTCGGTGGTTTCCCAAAGAATACGATGTTTGTTCCAATGCTCCTCATATTTGGAAATTTCCTCCCGCTGCCTTACGATCTCCGCTTGAATGCTTCTCATTAGTTCCGAGCAATCCTGATCCTCGCGGAAAACAGCTGCGAATCCCTGACGCTGCTTCTCCTTGGGAAGCTTTAGTTTATAGCCCAAACGCGGGAACTGGTCCAGCATGCTGCGAATGCTGTCGATGATACCATTTATCATCTCCCCAATGGCGTCCATGTCGGGAGTGAAAATGATGCCGCCATCTTTAACGTCCGATTCCAGGACTATAATGGGAACTGGTGCCATATCCTCGTCGCAGTGCAGGGCTTCATACAGCTTGGTTAAGGAACCCCGAGCACTGGTCATTAGAGAACTAGCCAACATGTCGTCAAGATCATTTACGTAAGCTATCCACTCTGGGGATATCTAGAAAGCAGTATAGTTTAAGCGTGGGATGTAAAAACTGACCAACTTACCTCATCGTCCACCGACTGAAACTGCCGACTGAAGGCACACAGAAGCTCCACTATTTTGCTATAGTATTTCCTCAAGATGTCACCGGATGAGCTCAGTCTGCTAGACAACTGCTGCTGAAACACGGATATATCCACGGCGCCAAGGAAGGCAAAGTGGAGCAGGCAAGTGTCACAGATCTTCTCGCAACTCCTGGCCACGCCTCGATTGGCCCTCTTAAATATGTGAACGATCTCCTGGAATTCATCCAGGAACTCGTTAGCATCCTCGAAATAGTCCTCACTCAAATCGGAGCTATATGTTATCTTAAATATGCCAGGGGCCAGCTGGCGATCGCAGGCTTGGATCAAAGGTCGGAAGAGTTTTCGTTCTCTATCCGTTAAAACAGTCAGAATGCGATTGTGACTAAGACAAAGTTGAATTACCCGATTGAACAGGGATCTGGTTATATCATGTCTTTCGTAGAGCTTTGTCAGGGTCTTGGGAACGGCAAAGCCAAGCCTTTCAAAGTGCTGAGCCTGCTCGCCCAGCTCCAGGACAGACAGATCTATATTGCACTCTAGTAGACCTTTAGGCTTCTTACTTCTTATTATCAGATAGCGATCCAAACGCTGGCAGAGATCGCCCGACCAGCCACAGCACTTGGCCACCCAATCCTCGTAGGCCTGTCGTGTTTCCTTCCCAAACTCATGACGCAGTGAATCGAATTTGGCCAAAGCTGGAGCGGATTCCTTAACAGCTGGCAGCCACTCGGCGCTCTTTAGACGATCCTTTAGCCAGGTCAAGCGCTCCAAATTAATGCGATAGTTAAGGGCTTTGGACACGTATTTCGGTAACCACGACTCCTGCCGTGGCTCCTCCAGCAATTTTCTCGATGTGGAATCCATTTCCTGGGAGAACATCCGCCACAATTTGCTCACCTGTCGCATATAGGTCTTCCTTAGAGTGCCCCTTTGGCGGTAGGAGTAGAAGAGCAAGGCCTGCAGGGCCTCCAGTGTCTCCTCCACATTAGACACATGCTGGAAAGCATTGAAGACAAGCCGCTGGACAGTCTCCTCTAGTTTTTTCATACTCCGTCGAAAATTGGCCACCTGCTCGTACCAATCTGAGCGATGTACATCCAAGATGTATGCCTGGGAACTACTCTGCAGTTGCTTTAACGTGGTCGAAAACTGTTGCTCCACATTTGCGGATATCTTCTCTAACTCCTCGCCACAAGTGCCGCCAAAAGCGGGCTGAGGTATGCTACCATTTTCATCCAAACGGCCAAACACAATCATTGATTCACAAATGTCAATCACATCGTTTAGGCGCTCCACAAAGGCATCGATATGATTGAAAATGATGCCCTCATCCAGCTCCCAGGCGGGCTCCTTTGCCTTGGACATTTCACCATAGATTCCCTTGTAAACCAGACAGCTATCGATGGAGATGTTACAAATTTTAATGCCGAAGCGCGACTTTCCCTCGAGAATCTCCTCAACTTTGGTTTGCTCCGTGCAAAATCTGTTGCGAAACGAAGGAAGTAACGTTGAATTGTGATTTGTATATAAATTACTCAATACCTTATGATTTGATTACTCAAATTCCGAAATAGCCCCGCTATAAGCTTCGCTGTATTGTAGTATTCCGAGTTTAGCCAAATGAAACGTATAAGATGGATGATTCTGGGTAGAAGCTTGGGCAATTCATCAGGACTTGGAGCCAAATCTATTTTCGAGCAGGGTTCAATCAGCAGTCTGAGGTACTTTATGTTGGACAGTGATTGAAGCAGCTCCTTTTTGGCCCGCTCGATTAGCTCATCCATTTGGGGCATGTGAACAGAATGGGCATTATGCAGAACCTTTAATACCTTTTGCACATCTGACTGGGCCAGTTGGTCATTGATTCCCTGAAGTACTTCATCTGGATATTAATTAAAGGTTAATTAATTATTATCTACATATATCACATCACAGATTCCTTCTTGTGAAGTTTACATCTGTTTGACTTACACCGATATTCCCAGAACTCAAACTCATCTCGCACGGTGGCTAGATCATGTGGAACCATCAGGGTACGATCCTCCAGCAAAGTACGGATCTGAGTGGTCCAGTACAAGGCAATCCCCTCCAGACTCATGACTAGCTGTCTCTCCACAGGTCCTGCACCCAGTTCCTTGATCACATAGGGAACATGTAAGACCGCCACTCCCGAGATCTGATGATGCGTGCCCGTTAGAAATGCTAGGAATCTGTCCAGACTAGAGCAGAAACGATTCCGCACCGTTGCATTCCAATCGCGATAGTTCCGGAAGAAGGGAACATATAGGCGTACCAGCAACTCCATCATGCAACCTTCCACATCGCTGGTCAGGGTGCCAAAGTTCACTTCGTCGTGGAATCCCTCCACGCTAAAAATCTCGTTCAGCTCTCGGCGAAAGTAGCTCAAATCCGAGACGCAGGTAGCGGGGATACCCAGGCAAGCAGACAACACATTTTGATCGTAGTATACGGTCAACAGGGGTTCATTCACCTCCAGTAGCCAGCGCCGTATAATGTCCAGGGTTCCTTCATGCCAATCCCGATGATCCAAGCCACTCAGGACGCTCATGCGCTGTATATAGCCCACAAGCTGGTGTAGTTCCTCGTCGCTGTAGGATGGCTTTGGAGTCTCGGGACGTAGTTCCTCCTGACGCGGCTCAACGCTGCGCTCTAGAATTGATCCATTTTAGAGCTACTTTGGGGAGTACTGATGTTAGTTCTTTACCCTCATCATCGGTTAAGTCCGAGTCTGTAAGGTGTTCATCTTCTACGGCGCTGGAAGAGGCCATTTTGCAGAGTTTTCACGGAAAAAGGCAAAAATAAACTTGGGGAAATCAAACAAATCCATGGCAACGTAAATGCGATGCACGCTCTAACTGCACTTTACTTATTTTTTGTATTATATAAATTATATATATAAATATTTATATTAAATAATATAAAATTAGTTTCCACTCAATCCTAATTAAATCTAGACTTTTCCTAATGCATACAAATTTTAAATATTTAACCGCAAAATTTAGTGCTGGAAAAGGCCGTAGAATTTGAGAGAATTTGGTTACACTGAACCAAGCTATTCAATTTAGAGCTGGGAAACTATCGATAGTGGCGCCATTCATAACAAAAATATTGTTCTATCTATGCATTTCCATGCTTTATTTTTATTAGAAAGATTTAATACTTAATTTGCTTAATATTTTCTAGACAAATTTCTGCAACCTTGTGCTCTGTGCTGTTTTGCACATTTTGCCCAGCACCATTAATAGCGACAAAAAACAATCGATAGTGGCTCAGAAATTGAAAAATTCGATCCCTCTATAGTACCATCGATAGATGCTGGGACTCTAATTCAATTTGAGGCAACAATTTTTAAACAGGGGAAACGTAAACAATTAAAGGCTTTAGAATGCCATTGGATATCGAAGAAATATTGTCCCTGGGCAAACACTTTATACCCGACCTCAGCATCAGCCACAGCGATTTGGTCAGGCCCACTACGGCGATTCTCACAAGGATCTTTGTTCATTATCTGAGATGCTTCGGTTTTCGAGTGGAGCCACCGTTTAAGCTGGGCGGCGAGACTATTGATCAGTCGCGGGAGACGCGGGTGTTCCTGATCCGCCTCTGCCGCCAAATAGAGAGCATCGTGAAGATTTCATTTCCCACCAAGAATTACCTCTACATGGACTTGATCAAGCCAGGTGCGCAGTTAATCTAATAGGTTCATGTTCTTTTTCAATCTTTTAACCCTTCTTAATTGTTAGCCAACAAAAAGACCCTAATCACCTTGGAACATCTGTTTAACTATCTTGCCTACTACAAACTGTTCAAGAAGAATGTCCTTGGGCCCGTCGAGCAGGGTATCAAGGTCCGGGACGCATTGCTGGCCGAGGTTAAAGTCAAGCAAAACGAGATGGACCAGAAAAGGGAGGCAGTAGCCACCATAACAGAGGATATGGAAGCATGCAAGCTCGAGATCAGCCAGTTGAAGGCGGAACTGCACGAGTCCAAGGCGAAGCTAGTTGAGCAAAAGAAAAGGACCAGCAAGCAGGAACGCGCCTTGGACAGCTTTGAGCAGCAGGAGAACGAGCAAAGCAACCGCCTCAAGCACTGGGAGCAGCTGGTGGTGGAGGAACACCAAGTGATGGAACTAAAGAAGTGAGTGATTCCAACCCCAAATGATTCAATTACTTATTTCGCATCCCATTGTTCGACAGGCAAATCCAGAGCACCGCGGCGCACGTCGAGAGTTGCAAAAAGGACCTGGCCAGCAAGGAGGAGATTATCAATAGTCAGCGCAGCATGATCGAGGGCACCCAGCAGATCATTAAGGCACTCGAAAAGGCAACGCCCTTGCTGCCACTTTCCCAGTTGGACGAGTATAAGGAGAACACCAAGCAACTGGAGGCAATGCGTAAGCAGTTGCCCGCTCTGCAGGCTCGCAATCAGAAGACCCTTCAGGAGGTTGAGACCAAGAAGAAACTGCTTCGCGACGAGAACCAGCAGATCCAACAACTTAGGAAAAAACACAACGCCGACTCCAAAGACGCCCAGGAGCAGATCGAAAAGCGGGAGATCGATATCGCAGACCGGGATAAAATGGTAAAGCAACTGCAGAACGAGAATGAGTGTCTGGCAGAGCTGATCGAAAAACAGGAAAATCTGCGCGGCATTTTGTGTGAGAATCTCGAAAACATACTTGGCGAAAACAGCAAGTGGCATTAGGTTAGCACTAAGTATACGGATTTTATTCTAAAACTGCAAACAGCTCAGCTCGTTTTTTTATTGGTTAGGACTGAACGGGGGGGCACCGGTTAACTACTACGTCTCCATCTTCTTGCTCTCGAGATGCGCCTTCAGCTGCTGGCTAAAGTCGTCCTCAACGTTGTCGTCGTCCCAGTTGTCCTCCCACACATTTAGCTCCTCCTCATCGTCTCCGACTTTGAAATCTGCAACAAAGACGCTTAGCGTGAGGCTCCGCAAGTTAGTTTCCAATGAAAAGCAATGCTCACCTTCAGCGGGAAACTCTTCGAATTCATCGTCCTCTTCCAGGAGACCAAGGTCCTCGCTTTTGTTGTTGGTCTCCTCCTTCTCCTTCTCCTTTTCTTTCTCAGGACCAGACATTTTTTCAGATGAATTTAACAGAATTTCAAGTTTGACGCTGTTTTTTTTTATGCCAAAATGATGCCTAGTCACTAGGGTTGTTGATTAGAGGTGCAAGAAACATCGATACATCGATGATTTGGAGAATTTTAAAGAATCAATGTATACTTACGACTATCGATGTTTTGGAAAATTATGAAGACCTCGATGTATATTTTGGACTATCGATGTTTTGCTGCCATCACTTTTCAAAGAAGAGCGTTGTCAAAAAACAAGTGTACACGCTTACAACAACAATTGGTGTAGAATTTCCTATGGGAATGTTACATGCGTTGTAGAATTTCGAATCGGTAAGTAAAATGGGTGTAAGATCCGAATCGGGCACAACGCCGAATGAAAAATCCACAAACACAAATAGAAAATATGTTAAGAGATTCGTTCTTGGAATATTTAAACATTACAAACAAACAAAAATTAAGAAATAAATCAGTTTATAAAATTTTCGAAAAGTTGTAAAAAATTTAAGCGAAGAGAACTAGTCCAAATTAAGTTTATATTTAAATTTGAATTAACAGATTTTTCTAAAGGAGAAATTCTTAAAGAAATTTGCGACTCTGAGCAAATTTAATTTGAACTGTGTCACAACAGTAACTTTTGTATCGAAATACAGCATTTCTTCTTGCTTATCGTTTTTAACAAATTAAAAAGACACGTTTACGTCTTCTTAAAACAAAAATAAATATTTCTTTAATTATTACCCAAATTTGTTGATAAAGGACTCACACATTTGTTTTTGTTGTTTTTAAGCATTTAATGATTTCTTTTTAACATTTTTGCTTTTGGCTATTACTTGACCTTTGAAGCTAAAAGGATTATTTTGAGCATTTTGGATTTTAGGCTACGTTCAATATTTAACTGTTGTTGCTGCTGCTGCTGGTTGGCTATTTTAAACAATTAGAGCAAAAATGGTAGTTTACTTTAACATTAATAAATATATATATGTGTTGTATTAAATGTTTATAGGTTTTGCATATTGTTGCTGTTGTTGCGTTGCTTTTTGATTTATTGCATAGCGAACTTTCGGTTTTTGCTTTTATTGGATTTCGTGCTTGTCCAAAAATGTAATGAAAATAAAAAATCTTTCTTAATACTTCATCATCTCTTACTTAATGTTAAAAATTTTGTATGCCAAAATATATTTATCTTCTTTTGTTGCTGTTGTTGTTGTTGTCCTAGTTGTTGTCCTTGTTGTTGTTTGTTTAAGTATCTAGAGTTTACATTTATGTTTATACATATATAACTTTAGTTCAACGTTTAACATATTTAGTTGCTGCGGCTTGCAAATCTACATAATTAAATAGTTGGTTTTGATTTTTTGTTTTGTTGTTTGTTTTAAGTCTGCTAAAGTTATATATGAGGAATAAAACACCATATACACTTGATTAGTAATATTTGTTTTTCAGATTTGTGTGTTGTCTCGGGCTCAAAACCTTCTCTCTTCATTTCTCTTCTCTTCTATACATTATTATTCATCACAGTTGCTCTCTCTCTCTGTCTCTATGTCTTCGCACAAATCAAATTAAATTCAATGCAATTATTATCATCATTTAACAATTTGTTGCAAGCTCCAAGTTTGTTCATAATTGCTGTAGCTACGTAAATGGGGTGACAAGTTCATAGGTCGTGTAAGTAAGACTGGTTTAGGGATAGACAAGGAAGGACTTTTGTCAAATCAAAGACCGTATAAAATACCCAGATGGCTAACGCCATACAATTTTTTTTGATCATCTTGTTTTAGGGTCTTTGATGAGTCGTAATGCGCCCTTTCTTCTTTGCTTACAGTTTGTGTGTGTTTGGGGAGAGTGGATAATTCTATTTAGTTTTTATAAGATATAATATGAAAGCTTTTCTAGAAAAAGTGTTGTATCACATATATAGAGGAAGTGTTAAATATGTATTTCTTTTGTTTACCATTCGGGTTGTTGTTTTCTGTTTAACTTTAAGTCAAAAGTCGTAACAAAGTTTTGCCTTTTCTTAAATATTATAGGGTACACATAGGTGTAAATAGAGTAAAATCAAACAGCTTAGCCTCAATAAAATGCTTTAAAGTAAATACATAAATATACCAAGTTCAGTTTCTGTTTTCGTTATCGATTAAATCTGTTCATTTCCGATCTGACCGGATTTCTTGCTATTTTCGTTTCGTTTTCGAAGAAGGAGCACCAATAAAGTTTCGCTTAAACGATAATTAAAACAAGGTTTGGAGGGTAAGGACATACATAGTTGTTGTAGCAATAAATACGAAAAGAGAAAAGATATAACAGCTAAAAATACGTTATATAAATACTTAGTGTAACTTATAATTTCGTGTGTGTTTGTGGGGACACTTACTTATTTTCTTGTTTTCTTTTTAAAACGCTAGGCGTTCTCTAACGTTCATTTTGTTGGACTTACGAACTACATAAATACACACCGAACATCAAAAATATGAATAGCATAGATATATCTATACTAATATAGATATACACTTGGTTACTTTTGGGAGTGGCTTGATTATTTAGAGCGGTAAATAAATTCTCTTAAATTTTAAATTATTTTTTCAATGAAAATGTCACAAATAAATGCACTCTCGCCTTAAAGTTGTAGTTGGAGTGATTTTTAACAGCAAACAAATTTTAAAACATAAATTTAACTTTAGCCAAAACTAATTTGTGCTTTTGAACGTTTTCTTATCAAATGAAATCAAGCCACCCGCATGATTAATGGGTAATTTCTCCAACAACAAGATTTACTCGCGACGCGTTCGCTTAGGACGTGAAGCGGCTATGGAATCACCTCCTGGCGATGATGATCTGCCAGTGGCGCTTGCTCCACTCACCCCACCTCCTCCGCCGGCGCCACCAACACCACTCAGGAGACTGTCACCGCCGGAGGAACTCGAGGAAATTGCTGTTATGGTGGCCGAAATCGTGGCCGAGTGCTTCTCCACGCCGCGGACTTTCTTCGAGGCCACCGACTGGGCGGTAACTTGCAGCGAAATGGCGTGTGTATTGAGCTTCTCGGCCAGCAATAGATCCTTCAGGCCCTTCATCTTCTGGCTGTACAGCGTGATCACGGGTTTCTTGAGCATTATCTCGAATGGATCGTAGTCGTCGCTGGTGTTCTCGGGCTTAGCTTCTCGATGCTGTGGCGGCTTTTCTTGCACTTGAGCTGTGCTGCGAGCGTCGCTGGAAACTGGTAATTGGACAGATTTTCCACTTCCGTTGCTTGTTGTGTTTATTATTGTAGCCTCCTTTTTTTCCGTGCTATGATTGTTGTTGTTGTTATTGCTCTTGCTATTATTGTTATTGTTGTTGTTGTGGGGGGGCACTGTTGCGTCCGCATCGGCTCCACCGGAAGATTGCTGTTGGTGTTGCTTCTGATCGGCAAAGGGCTGACCACCGCCCTGAAGTAGAAAGTCAGGATTAAGAATCTTCTCGCCACATGCGGCTGTCAAATCGGCCAGAGTGGTGGGCAACTCCGAGTTCTTTGATTTCTGTAGCGAATGAAAAACACAATTTTGGTTTGGTTTAAAACAATAATAATAGTTTTACACTTACCTCTTCCTTTTTAACCACCGTATTGTTGTTGGTAAATTCCTCCGTAGCTTCCACAGATGCCGCTTCCCTGGTCTCCTTAGCCTCCTGTTCGGCCTTGGCCTGTTCCGCTTCGAGATCCTCGGGCAACTTGATAACCACTTGGGACCTGATGTCATAGTCAAACTTGGTGATATTATTCACGAGCGGCTTGGCCCAACCGATATGCAGGATGGGCGTTAGGCTGTCCTCTTCCCATTGACAGATGCCGTCATAGAATCGCAGCAGATTAGCAAACACTTCGGCATCGCGCAGAATACTCCTCGCCGAGTGGCCTGAACTCTCGGTCTTCATCACAAACGGTATCAGCTCGTTGGCGATGTCCAGCAACTCCTTGTAGATCTCCTCGTCATCCCGACACTGGTACGTGTACAAGCGGATCACATCCGCCGCATTGGCCCATGCGGCAAAGGCATCCCTGTACTTGAGCAAACGATTGTAGTAGTTTCCCTGGTACGTATACGGATAGACGTGGTGATTGCGATAGTGGGTCCTCGCCGAATCGATTGCCTCGCGGTATAGCTGCTCGCAACCGATGCTTGGATGGGTGCGATGGATCTCCTCCAGCTCCCCCAGCGTGCCCAGTGCCATGGGATAGCGCTTGAGATGGCCCAGGTCGTAGAGCAGCCACAGAAGCTGCTGCTGCAACTCGGCCACCTCAACGCAGTCACTGTTCGAGGTCAACGAGATGTTTAGGGCTGCACAAATGGCCGCCACTTCCATTCCTCGCTCACAGATCACCGCCAGACCGCCCAAATAGAGCCATGATCCCGATTCAATGCCGGGCCGTATGTCCTGTCCCCGTTTATCCTCACTTCCTTTGCCGTGCCACGTCACCTCGATGGTCTCCACTCGCTTCTGTCCAAACACTACCCAGGCATGATCCTCCGAAATGGCCAGGCGAACATCCTTGTAGCCAAGCAGCTGGCAGCCCGCCACCACAGCCAGGGCAACGCCAAAGCAGTCCAGCTTGTTGCCGGACAGGTAACTGTAGAGGTTCTGCAGGTGCGCGCGATCCTTGTAGCTGCTCCGGATTAGCGAGTTCCAGATCACGTCCGACACCTTCTTGATCACCTCGCGGGTAGCCTGGCGATGCGGCTTTGGCTTCTCCACCACGGACAGTATAGTTTGGAACTTCTTATAAAGCCCGGCGATCAGTTCGTGTGTCACAACCGGGAAGGGAACGCCGTTGCCCATAATGATATCATTTCCACCTGCAGTTTTTGGTAATTGGAAAATTGGGAGAGAAATATATAGCATTAGTTTTGCTTGGGTTTAATGGAGTTTAAATATAACTGAAAAGATATACCCTGTATATGGACCAGATATGTATATTAAGGGGGACAGAAATTAAAGGATACTGGATTATTTTAAATAACGAAAAATATCTCTATCAAGGTTTAATTATCGAAATTATCGAACAATGATTTAAACTAAACTTAGGCTCTTTCTTAACACAATGCAATATAAGCAGACAATCCATGCATCGCTCATATATTACAAATTTGAATTATTAAGCTATATTTTATAAAAAGAATCCCCTTCAAACTTTTTGTTAGGGTTTTAACCTTTTTAGCCTAAACAAGGACCCTTAAAACGCGTTTTCCCAATTTCTCTGTTATTTCGCTTCCGTTTCAACTCGTTTCCCCCCTTTGCTAAATGGTTAACGGTAAAACGCGACCGGTAAATGATTATTGGTTAAACACACACACCTGTCGCCGCTTGACTGATGTCACCTGCTGCCACAGTAGCGGCGGCGGCGGCAGCGGCAGCCTGAGCGGCCTGTGCAGCAGCCTCTCCCGTCGTCAGCGATAGCTCAATGTAGCCGACCACGATGGAGAGCAGAGTGAGATCGGGCTCGATGCCGGAGGTTAAAGCGCGCCGAAAGAGATTGACCACATCCGAGGTGGACCTTAGCGGGAACAAGCTGGCATCGATAATGCCATTTAAAGCCATGGGACTTGCACTGGCACTTCTAGTAATCGTCGACATGATTCTTGTGGGGGACGGTAATATACTTAAGAAGGTGTGTTTAAGTGTGTTTAAGGTCCTTCCGAGTAGATTGGAACGGTTGGTTTTCAAAATGTCTAAAAAGAATATGGAAAATTGTTTTAGTTAGATTTGTTTATGATTTAGACTTAGGTGTCTCTACTTACTTTTACTTCTGCGACTTTCTATGATATTCCTTAAATGCTTTCCTCGTGTTGGTTTTATATTTTTAAGCCAGATATAACTTCTTCTCTTGTCTCTTGTTTTCTACACTAAATCTGCTTTCTTTGTGCACCTGTAAATATTTAATTTATTTAATTTTTAAGTAAAAAGAAAATCTACGATTTGAAATAAAGAGTTAAAACTTACCCAAACATGTAGCTGGAAAACCTTGCTACTCCGTTCGTCCTGTTTTTAGCCTCTTTATGAGTTTTTCTTGAAATGCTATTTTTTTACTGTTCAGCGGGGTTTAAAGGATCCATCGGAATGTAGAGCAACTTACCCTTACAACTCTTCGGAATCCTGCTTTGATTTTCCACCTGTTACTAGCCTGTTTTATAGCTTAACCTAAATATTTCAATTAATGAAAATACAAGCAATTAGCCAAGTTGCTGCAGAACTTACGTCCTTTTCCACCTGTTCCTAGTCCGATACCGAGCTCATTATTATCCTGTTGCTGCTGCTGGTGGCTTTTCGCCTGGATTTGTCGGATGCACAATGGCCACTGGCGATTGGCTGTTAGTGGTGTTGGTGCTGCTGCTGCTGCTGTTGCCGTTTGTACAGCCAGCCACTTTGTGGCTGCAACATTGGCAACAAGTTGACAAACAACTTTTTGTCGTTGTCGCGCACCTTTGGCCCTTTTTGCTTATTTTTTCGCCTTTTTCGTTTGTACTTAAGAGCAGGATTTTTGCTGCTGCGCTTCACTTGCACTTCTTATTTGCAACAACAACAACAGCAAGACGACAAACAACTGGTTTTCTGCATGTGCTTGCATGTGTGTGTGTGTATGTGCGCGCGCGACTGTATGCATGCATGCACATGCATGTGCAGTTGTGCAGTTGCTGCGAAAAATAATGTATATATCCTGTGTCCTTCGCCATCCACGTCATCAGTAATCGGGCTCACGGGGGCAGGTGAGTTTCTCGCACCTTTCAATCGTCTCACTTGTTTTTGTTTTTGCTCTTGTCTCTGCTGCCGCTGCTGCTGGTGCCAGCCCGCCACCCCCTTTAGCGGATTTCCACTTGACACGCAGTTGCACTTGTCGACCCGAAATCCCAAAGTATCTCAGCGAATTCGATTCGATTTAGATTGAGCATAATTTCCGCTTAAATTTGGGCGCAAATTAAGTGGGTTTAGATGCCCGGCGGGCCAGGTGAAAACCAGGTAAAATTCCGACGATAAAATTGCGTTGTTGTGTTTACGTTATTCAATGGGGGTGGGGGTTCAGAGCAGTGCTGCCAGTGGTTTTCTAGCAAAAAAAATACAGATTTAACGGGAAATAGCCAATCTCTTGTTGCACTGGAGACTCTTATCGATAGTTTGGCCTGGTCTATATGAAAACTATCGAATTTACAATCAATATATAAAGTGTAGAATTTTCTGAAAATCGAAATCTCCGTTAATTTGTTGTAACATCGAACCTATCCGAGCTATGGACTTCTCACAAAGCACTAGCACCGAATACATCAACCAGGAAGAGGAAGAAGCCTCTCCCAAGGCTGAAAAACAAAAGCGGATCGCGCTGTCGGGCGCCGCAAGAAAGAGGTTGCGCAGACACCTTGCGAACGGCGTACCCTTGGAGGAGGCCAAAAGGCTAGCTCAGAAGCCTTTTGACTTTCCCATGGCAGTGCCCAGCAAGAGTGGCGTGGCCAACAGGCGAGGGAGATCGTCCAACCCGACCCCAGAAGAGACGTGGGCTCAGATGACCATGATGAAAACCGCGGCACCTAGTGCCTGGAACGGCGTTCCTGCAAGCCAATTGCTTGCCACGGGGGCTCCAGCAGCCTTCACAGCCGCACCTGCGGCTGAGCAAGCAACACAGCAGCAGTCACCCCAAATGGGGGTCATGGCCTCCTATAAGGACGTTTCCGGCCCGGCGAGGATGGCGATACTCCCTGCCGACTACCCCAACACCCTGCTCATGACGGATCAGCTTAATAGCATCCAGTCCGCCATCTTGTCGAGGGTGATGGCTCTGAGACACGGCTCTGTAAAGCCGCTGTTTTCTGGCTGCACTTTCCGACCAGGATGGATGGCCATTACGTGCGGGAATACCGAGACAGTCGAGTGGCTGTGCTCAGAGGTGCCCAAGCTCCGGCTGTGGAAGGACGCCCACATCAAGGTGGTCCCTGAAGCAGAGGCTCCACGTGCCGCCGTCTTCATTGGCTACTTTCCGCTTACTAATGCGGATATGAGGACGGAAGAGATTTTGAATCTCATCGAAGGCCAGAACAGCGGCCTGCGCGTGGGAGACTGGCGTGTCTTCCACCGTGAAATGAGGCAGAACACGGCCGTCTTGACGATTGCGCTAGACCCAGTATCGGCCAACCGGATGAAGTCGCTGGGGCACCAGCTCAATTTCGCGTGGGGCACGACTTCACTCAAGCCAAAGGGAAGTGCGCATTTGAAAGACCGGGTGGTGCATCCTGCTTTCGCATTGGAGAGGCCCACCTACTCAATGGCCGCTTCTCCAGACACGGCTGCCACGATGCTACAGGGTGGCACCGCAGATGCCCAGCAGCTCGCAGCACCGCGGAGAATCCTACGCCCTTCGCTCTACGGGCGCATCACCCGCGGAACCGGGCGCATCACCCGTGTAACCGGGCACATCACGCGCGTGAACAACGGTGCGAGGCGCACACCTATGGAAAGAGGCCCTTTCGCTTACCGACCGAGGCCGGAAGATGGCAGCCAGAGGCCGCAATAGGGCGGACTAATATCCTGTCCCCCTCCCCCCACACTCCTCAACACAAAACCAATAGTTGGTTGTGGTTGTTCCAAGACTAATACTCTACATCCTTCTCATTATTCATATTCATATTCAATATAAATTAACGATTTCTTCGATACATTTAAAATCATTTTTGGTGTCAACCGTTCAACGCCGATATACCAAGAGCTGCCTATCGATATGCAATAAAAAATTCATAGATTTACATTGGTCACACTCACACACAGTTGTATTGTTTATGTTTTATATTTTAACTAAATAAAATGCCGGTATTTGCGAATTTTAATGTAAAAACCACAATTGACTGCAAGCAAGGAGCAGTTCGAGCTGTACGCTACAATGGTGAGTGCAACATAAATAATTAAATGCCGAAAGATAAATGAGTTAAAAACTAAAATTCCGGTTTATTTTAATATTAATTGAAATTTCCTTAGTGGACGGCACCTATTGTTTGAGCTGCGGCTCTGACAAGAAGATTAAACTATGGAATCCGGTGTCGGGGCTACTCCTTAAAACCTACGGCGGACATGCGGACGAGGTGACGGATGCGGCGGGCAGCTGTGACAGCAGCTACATCGTTTCGGCCAGCCTGGACAAGAGCATCATCTACTGGGATGTGTCCACAGGTGAGAGGCCTCCATTTCCCAGCAGAAGATTTATTATTATATGAATAAGTTATTTAGGAACCCCCGTAAGACGTCTGCGTGGCCATGCCGGTGGTGTGCGCTGCGTCTGCTTCAACGAGGACTCTTCGGTGGCCATTTCCGGGGGTCGGGACAATGCCGTCATGTGCTGGGACATCCGAACACGACGCCTGGATCCCATCCAGGTGATGAAAGAGGCACGCGATTGCATCACCACTGTGCTGACCAACGAGAACAAGATCTATGCTGCCTCCCTGGACGGTTGTGTGCGAACCTACGACATCCGTGTGGGAGAACTCACCTGCGACAAGGTGGGCGAGCCCATTACCTATTTGAGTCAGACTCGCGACGAACAGTGCCTGGTGGCTGGCTGTCAGGATAGCGTGGTGCGACTTCTCGACTGCGAGACGGGAGGTTTGCTCTCCGAGTACAAGGGCCACCGGGGCGATGACTATCACATCGAATGCGGAATACTGGCCAACGATGCCCACATTGTGTCTGGTTCCAGTGACGGCGATGCTCTGATTTGGGATCTGCTCGAGGGCAAGGTTCTGCAACGCATTCGAATCAGTAAGGAGAGCTCGTGTTTATCATGTGATCTTTTTTAAATTAATGGTTTGTTTTTTTCATTACAGGTGATAATGGCGGTGTTGTTCACTCGCTGGCCACTCATCCCAAACGACAGGAACTGCTCTTTGCCAGGCGCCGGGATATGTACGTCTTTTCCGCGGATTTGCAAATCGAAGAGGAGCAATTGTAGTCTATATTTTTATGTTTTATAATGTAGGATCCGTGATTAAGAGAGTCTAAAGATCAGTAGGTTGTTAATATAATTAAGTTCTTAAATACGAATTCAGCAACAATCTGAATCATGTAATATATTGAGTCAAAAAGCTGTACTAATGAGTTTTCTTTTTATTATAATTAGTTATAAAATGTTAACACAAAGTCAAGAAAAAACCTTGTATATTCCCGTCTTATTTTCTGTGGATACTATCTAAAAATTAAATAAATAAGTAAACCTAAGATAACACTAGGTGCCCTCCACTACGCTCCGGGACTCTCGCTTCGATCGCTCACCTAGGTCCGCTCTTTCTCTCTCTCTCCTCCCTCTCTTATTATAAATATAAAATGATTGCACGACTGGAGCCGCAGAAAACTTGTATATATA